>BRZM01000002.1:6118834-6290116 GCA_033238685.1 Lates japonicus | reverse complement strand
CTTGAAGTCAAAGAGGCAGCCGTCAAGCGTATGACCCACCAACACACACACACATACAAAGACACACCCTCCCTCCATCCCTCCTCACCCATCCTGTCTCTAGCTCCCCTCCTCCACTGTATGTGCACAGGTGTTTTGTTTTTTTTCTTTGTGTGTGAAGGCGGCCTCCTGCTGTTATCATCACCTCCTCACTCCCCTGAGCTATAAAGGATCTCTTCTTTCCGTAGCAGCATCTCTACATCACACCCTCTTACAGGTTCTAGCAGTTTTCACGGACACCTGAACAACTGAGCAGGGGACTCTCTGCTGCGAGCTGAAGGGCTTTGTTTGTTGGACAATCTGTAGACTCACTATTTGAGTTTTGCTCTGTCACCAGAAAAAGAGGCAGCATGTCGATGGGCATGGAGATTGTGGGCATTGCCCTTGGAGTCATAGGATTTATCCTAGCAATAGTGACATGTGCCCTGCCAATGTGGAGGGTGTCGGCCTTCGTCGGAGCCAACATCATCACTGCTCAGACCATCTGGGAGGGTTTGTGGATGAACTGTGTCACCCAGAGCACGGGCCAAATGCAGTGCAAGGTCTACGACTCGCTGCTGGCCTTGCCTCAGGAGCTGCAGGCCTCCAGAGCCATGACCATCATCTCCATCATCCTCGGGATCCTTGGGGTCATGATCTCCATCGTCGGCGCCAAGTGCACAAACTGCATCGAAGACGATGCGTCCAAGGCCAAAGTGATGATCATCTCTGGGATCTTCTTCATCCTCGCCGGCCTTTTGGTCCTCATCCCCGTGTCCTGGACCGCCAGCGTCATCATCACGGATTTCTACAGCCCCCTCCTGATCAGCTCACAGAGGAGAGAGCTTGGGGCATCCCTCTACATCGGCTGGGGAACAGCTGCCCTGCTCCTGATTGGCGGGGCAATGCTGTGCAGCAGCTGCCCACCAAAAGAGAAGAAGTACAAGCCACCCCGGATGGCGTATAGCGCCCCACGCAGCACCAGTGCAGGCGGAGGGTACGACAGGAAAGACTATGTTTGAACAGCTGCTGAAGCGTCTGACAGATTGATTTGCAAAGTAGGATACAATGAAAATGTTTGTTGCACGAGTATTTTTGTGCGTGTGTGTGTGTGTTGGTTTTTGCTGTCTGAAACCACAGGGTGAATCCCACAAAAAGACTCCGACATGAAGATGTATATACAAATATTGATCTTTCTGCTTTGCTTTTGGCCGGCATGTTTATTTAGATGGTTTTAATCCAGCAGGTGTGGTTCTTATTTTCAGCGTATGAACATGAGAGCCTGTTTTAAAGTAAATCCTGACTTTGTTCTTTGGAAATGTTCATCTGCGTCCCTCTAAGCACATGCTGTATTTATACCTAAACCTCTGTGGCATTACGTGAATTTAAAAACTACCTGCTAGTTGTGTCTGTGGCTTGATCATTAACTGGCCGGTGTTGTGTTTCACTGAAACTCTTGGTTAAAATGCTGTGTCTCACTTGACAGACAATGATGAGGAAGAGCCAGCTCTCATTTTACATGGATTTGGTTGTGTGATTGTTCAGAGTGTGAGTGTGTGTGTGGACAGCAGTGTGTGTATGTGTGTGTTTTGCATGTAATATTTGCTTAGGAGAGTTTCTGCTGAGACTGAAACTAAAGATGGATCCATGATAAGGCCCCAGGTAACAACTTTATCTTCTGCCTCACAATTGTTGTCTTAGGACACAAAGACAGTTTCAGTTAGCGTGCAAGACCATTTAGGTGTCCATATGTGTGTGTGTGTATTTGTGTTGTATTTTAGCATCATATTATTCCACTGTGTTTCTGTGTTTCAGATATATTTGTATTGTCGTGTCATTATTTCAAACATTTTTGTATATTTTATGCAACGGCCTGTATAGTCCTCTGTTTGTCAAACAAAGAGCCAAAGGATGTCCTTTAAGTCTGTGTGTGTGCGTTTGTGTGTGTGCGTGTGTGTGAGTGTGCAGGATACCCTGAGGGAACATGACTACAGCTGTTGTAGGATGTGTGTTTCCTCATCAGCAGGATGTATTCTGTGCGCTTAAAGGAAATATTTCTTTATCTCCACCTCTTTTAAAAACAAATGTGTTTTTTTTTTTTTTTTACTTTGGTGTTCCAAGAGCAATTAAATGTTTTTGTAATTGTGCTTAAATTCTAAATATGTTGAAGATTTCAATAAAAGCTATGAGAATGATGTGAGAGTTTTCATCTTTTAAGAAGTTTGACTGTTTAACCCTTAAAAAAATACAAGCTATACATCACAAAGCCTGCACTACTAAAACAAACAAGGATCAGTCCAAATCAAATAGCCTTAAAAGCTGGAAGTTGGGTTGGGCTTTAGGAGTTGGGTTTCTTTGTTGAGCCAGTGATACAGCTGAGTTAAATTCATCTATCAATGTAGCCAGAGCCATCCATAATGCTTATGTGTGGCAGGTATACCGTAGACTTTGTTAGGTCTGCTGTGAGGGACCGAGCTGGAAGGCAAGAGGAGTCACAGGTGGATTTTGAAAATAATGGCTTTATTTACCTGAAAATGAGAAAAATCATTTCACAAAAATCAAGCAATAAAGTTTTGAGCTCATAAAAGAAGTCAAACAAACAGAACTAAACTGTCTAGTCTGTGAAAATAAAGCACCGTAGCAAACCAAATGACCTAACAAAACTCAACTGACCTGACAAACACAGACCAACAGGGGACATACTGTCTGTACTGGCTGATCAGACCAATCACACACAAAGGGGATAACATAAAACATTGACACACTAGCTAATGAAAAACAGTAACAAAACAGTACAGTTAGTCTATAAGTTTAAATAAACATCCTATTAATCAAAGCCAAAAGTGTCCAAATACCAAACTTAAGTCTAATAAAATACACAAACTATCTAATAATCTAATACCCCTCTGAGGCTGCACTTGGTACAGCCTTATTGGCATTTCCAGTACTCAGTCCATCCTTTTGCCCGGTCCCAGCCACATGTCCCCGGCAGCAGAAGCAAGCCACTCCGTGGCCTCTCAATGCCTTATGTCACACAGGAGCTCTGTAGCAGGTGACAGCTTTAGGACATAAGGAGAGTACTGATCCTCTCTGTCAGTTAGAAAAGATGCATACAGTACATTTATAATGGTCTTAAAAAGCAGCCCGTTGTATGTAGACTTCACGTTCAGCTTGTTCCTAACGTTTCCTAATTCAAAACAGATCTTTGCTCCACTCAGATGAAACAAACAGTTTCTTTGGATCTCGTAAAGCTCAAGGTCTCCCAAGAATCAACATGCCCACACCAACACTCAGTTAAACTGAACCCTACATAGTAACATACACACATCATTTACACAAACAGGTGTTTATATCTATACTATGTTGACAGCCACAACAAGAACTCTACAATCAGTCTACAATCAGTAATATGAGTCATGCTATAAACACACAGTTGTAATGGGTTCCATGGTAATTTGTCTGCAAATCTGTCTGTCAGTCTGCCCCTTCAGTTTCTAACCTTATACATTTTGATCTCCTTTCCTTACATTAACAACGTGTTTATCTCACATGAATAACAGTAGTGCTGAAGATTTCTTGGTCTTTTAAACTGCATTTAAAAATCATTATGTTGACACCTGAGCAGTGACCTTTTCCAACAAGCTACATGAAGAACATTTAACAAACTGACTCAGTGGCATACCAACAAGCTGCTTAATGGATGATGAGCCTGAACAGGAAGTAATGAGCTACTAATGTACCAGAGTAATGTAAATATACATTACATGATAGTTACAGGTAAAAGTAATGATAAATTTACACTGTAAATAATCAACATTCAGAATTAAAGGATCTTTTTGTTTCTCTTCTGCTAGGTAAGTACAACATGTACTGAGAAAACAGATGAGGTTGAGCTGACTAATCAATATGACTCTCGTTAATGCAGAGTGAGGAGATGTCAGAGGATCACATGATGGTTTTGAACCACTAAGTCACTAAATTTTACAGCCTTATCAGCAGAAAATAGCACCAAAGGTACTTTATCAGCCTTGAAACGCCCCTGCTACACTCACTGCTCACTGAACAGTTGTACGTCACCAGGTTTTACCAATCAGTCCCACACTCACCTTGCCATACCCCTGTAATCTCAAAGGACGATGATCAAGGTGGGTCAGTGAGTGGAATTTGTCCTACTCAGTGAAAAAATCTCTGTCACGAATATGTGGGAATAATATATTTGACAAGACAAGATACTAACTGTAAATAATTGCAGTATAAGTGTGGAGTTAATCATCATAGTTTCATCTGAGCATTGAATGGCAGTACAATTAAAGTTACAGTGTGTCAGGAAATTGTCATATTTTCATAACAAGACACTGTTGAATGTTCCTTTGCATCATGTAGTAAAGGAAAAATCCACCCTAAAACTTTACAATACTTTGAAAACAGTCACTGGCCACACACCTTGCATCCTTTCAGTAATGTTGTCTTTGTGTAACTGTCCCTCATTTACATAAATAGCTTGTGAATATCATGTTTTGATGCCTGTTCCTCACACTCACAGAGACTGACATACTTTTCAGGCACAGTGTTATTATAGTGGAGATAGAGATGCACATTTTTCCTTCCGCAGTATAGCATCAGTAGCCTGAGACAAGCAAAATGTGACGTGAAGTGTAATGAAATTAATTATGACATACATAAAACACGTGCCATAAATGTCCACTGAAACCTCTGCTCCACTAAGAGATAGATGAAACAAACATTAAGGCCATATTTCCATCATGTTTTCCACATCAGATTTGTCTGTTTTAGGTTTGACTGGCACTCTTTTAGTTGTGTCACACTGTTATGTAATTTTGACACATCAATTTGCTTTTTTTTGCCAGTTTTCTGAAAATTCTGTTAAAATTTGGAGGGAAACTTGCCCTGTAGAAGTTTGTCGTAAACAAACAAAAGTTCTGTTTACATTCATTGTTTCTTTCCAGGATGTGTAATGTGTATTTTTCAGGTCTACCAAACATTTCCTTCCTTATAAAATAGTTACAAAGCCAATTTTTGGAACTATTTGAAATGGTACAGTGTTTACATCCACGCTGGCTGGTCTCCATCTTTAAAACAATGCAACAAAAGCACCACAACAAGTGGATGTTAAACTACAAGATTGAATACATTGTTAACATTTTACTGATATGTTTAGTATCATGAACTTGCCAAATATGTAAATTAACAACATATCCTCCAATTGCAAATACATTTTCTACAAAACGTTTTTGTTGTTGCACATTAGTCATATATAAACATAAACATTTCTAGGCAACAGGGTTGAACTAGCGTGACAGTTATGAGAAGGCAGAATCTGGTCCATTGTTCTCGTAGAGTCCACAAATGTCATCGACACCACATTTGAATGTCAGCTTCTCTTTCCAGAAGGAACACGTGAGGTTGACAGGTAGCAGATTTCTCACAAACAAGGTGATGACCAAACAGCAAAGTCCAACGGGTTCCTGATAGAGACACTAGAAAGTATGATCCCAGGTTATCGCTGATTTTTTTAACCTCATTGATTGATGGACTTTAAAGTTGATAAACTAAAGCAGATAAACTATCTATTGCAAACACTTAAGCAGGCGTGTGTCAATAAGTATGTTTTAAACATGCTATTAGTCATTACAAAGCATAGAGGCCCCAGAAGAGACGTGATTGGACAGCAAGGTGCTACCACACAAGGTGTATGAAGTGAGACAAATAAATGAATAGGATCATTATTTTTCTCTCTGTTAATTTTAATAATATTGTTTGAATATGATGTTTGTTCTGATTGAAACTCAAAAATCTGAATTATCCATTTTTTTATATGACATTTATTTATGTAGCTTTTGGGATAGAAATACTTTCCATATCTTCATATCTATATCTATTTTGTGTGTGTGTTTGCAGCATCAATAAACTGTGACTCTTCCATTTTAACATGCAAGTATGGACCACCCTTATCATTTGGAAGGAGCACGTTGGCTCACGCTGCGGCCTATCAGAGTCAAACCTCCAAAAATTCCACGAAAAATCTCAAAGTTAGAGTTTTCCACATCCAGGATACCCTTTAAATATCAGACTTATCTCAACACCAGAGCCAAAAACATGAACATGACCCGAGCCTCCACAGACAACAGAAAGTAAAATAATTTCTCTGAGTTTTGACTGTGCCCTCTGCAGTGGTCTTCTGAGAGTGATTTGCTGGGCTTTATAGATAAACTAGACCTCAGCTCTATGATCCCAGATATTGACAGCGAGGAGTGCAGTATATCTACGATGTGAACTTATTTCTGTGGTCCTCGTGCACTGACTTCTGTTTTCTGACTTTTGACACTGTTTTCTTTGAAAGGACAACATTCCTCTCAGTATCCTGATAATTCTGCAACTCTTATCAGGAAGGTGTGAGCTGGGTTTTATGACTTAATGAGTCATCAAACTATTTATATCTGTAAATACAGATAAATTGGAGCTGTTGTGAAAGATTAGAATAGTACTAATTGGAGAGAAATATTTTCGTATTACTATTTATGCCATAAGTAGATAAAGAATAAATATGATTTCTAGGAATGTGTCTGACTTTTATTCATGTGTATACTTACTTTTTTATTTTCAAAAGACAAAGTACAGACAGTATGACTACTGAATGTGAAAAGGGTTGCAAAACAATAACAACAAAGCTCATGTTGTGAAGAGCAGGATATCAATATTCTGCACACGTGGATCATAAACTATGATGGAGCCTGATTTTTATTATACATATCAAATATTTCTCTTCATGAATAATCATAAGGAGCCTTTTGAAACCCTCTGTTATCCAAATCCCTCTCTGTGAAAACATGTGTGGCGGGGAAAGGTTTATAAAGGTGACACTGAAACTGTCAGAGTGAAGCAGTGAAGCAGAAGTTAAGGTTACACATAAGTCAACAACATACTTCAATTAAAAACATTTCCCCATTATGTTACTAATGTGTTATAGTGTGGCATTATTTATTGCTTAAGTGTGTACTATAATATGTTGTGCATATATATTACTGTATGTTGTAGATATTTCATATGTTGTTTTATTCATTCTTGGTGCCTTTTTAACGTCTGGCCATTGACGTTAATCAATTAGCACTGTCCCTGTCAAATAAACTAATAAAATGATATGAAAATACATGCAACATGTTGGGCATTTTAAACAGGTCAAATATAAGAGCATTATTGCATTAATCACTCTCTGTGAGAATTAAGGTTTTCTGTAACACCTCAATTCAAAATAGACAATATACCATGTAAGAAGAGCAACAGGAAGTTGACAAAAATCAGTCAAACTGGACAAAAACTTTCCATTTACTTCCTTCATAGAGTGCAGTCACTTTGAAAAGAGAAGGTTGAGAACAAAGATATATTTGCTTTGCTTTGTTTAGCATGAAGTGCTAGTGTTGAACTGTTTAAACACTTTAAAACTGCTACTGTCACTGACAATCTACGGCAGTGTTGACAATGGTAGTTCCATATTCAGTCTTTTAAATCTTATTTTTCTCATTTGACCAATGTGTATCCAATCTCATGACATTATTACTATTCTTCTTATATTGGGGAGAGTCTCATATAAACCAGTTGGCCTCCTTCCTCCCTTTAGTTTTAAATGAATATATTGTAGTTGCATTTTACTCTGATATATATTACTTGAGTGAATAAATCGTTGTACTGCAATTTTCCATCTTGCTTCCATCATTTGAAATAACTTCTATTATTTGAAATGGTAAAATAATGACAGTATAAAATAATTTCTCCACTAAAGACAGTGACAAATGAAGAATATTGTTGAAAAAAGCAAATTGGCACCAGAATATTGTGCTGGCAGTGTTTTATATTTAGTTTACAGAAAGCTTGAGATGTGACACAATGTTGAATAGAACAAAAAATGCACTCTCATCCACCAGTTCCCTCTTCTTCTTCTTTCAGTTGGGTCTGTACCATGTGCTCCCCTGGGCCTCTGTCTCATGCCATCACTATGGTGACAGCTCGCTGCATGCTTTATCCCAGCAGACACGTCTCCCATAGCAATGAATGTTTGGAGATGCAGTGAGGGAGGCCAGGTTGTCCATGCCACACAGACTGAGGGTTTGTTTTTATGCTCCTGTGTATGACAGGAGACACAGACGTGAGGGCAAAGCCTCAGACTCATCAGACTCCTTCCTCTTGGTGCTGTGTGATGGATAAGAATCTAAAAATCCTAAATATCTGAAACATTTGCACAGTAGGCTATGTAGATGTACATGAAGATGAGTAGATCTGTAAAGTTTCAGAGCCGATAGTTGACAAATTCATAAAACTACACAACCTGCAAAATATGAGTGAGCACAGAAAATACAATTCACATGATAAGCTGTTCTCACAAGGGGCAGTTCTATGCATTCCAATAAGGAAATAATTTTATTGGTAGTGAGCAGGTGTAGCCCATATTGTGACACTGTGGCGCCACCTGGTGCCTCAGACCACCATATTTATTATTATTTAAATTTCTGAAATAGACCATTCTGCATAATGATCACATTTACTTTTGGGACCACATTCGTTACTTGATTGAAAATTTGAATGCAGAACTTGTAACCGAGTACTTCTACGCCGTGGTATCGCTACTTTTACCTAAGAAAAGGTAGCTTCTTCCACCACTGTAAATCACAGTAGAGATGAATATGTATTATGTTCAGGGGCTTCTTGAACGCAATTGTCTCTGAATAAGTAAGTACTCACAGAGAGAGTACTGCTCAGTAGAAGGTGATTTTCTTACAGAGCCTGAAAGACAAAACTCAGGTAAATGGACGCTAAACACTACGTGCGTCATACGTCATGACGCACCATCAGCTGTTGACAGCCTGGAGCTTAGCTTCCTTCAATCTCGACCTCCGGGACGCTGTGGATGTACTCTCACCGAGTCTCTGTCGTCACCGCGGCCGTTTTTAAACGCACATGCTGTTTGTCGACCGCCCGGTAACGGAGCATATGCTGCCATGAGTACTTTGTGTCGCCTGATCCAGAGGGGACTGCTGAGCGGCCGGCCGTCGTGTCGCCTATTCCCCGGACAGCAGCATGTCCGGACCGCCAGCTCATTCAGGTATTCCCCGCTAGCTTCCCCCGGCTAACTGATGCCCTCTATCTGCCTGAGCTGTGGCGCGGCGCGGCGGCGGTGCTGGGTGGACATGACAGCCCGGCGTTTCCCTTTAAATGCAGCCAGTTGTTTAACCGGTGGAGAATCTGTCACCGTGTCTTGTCTCTGCATCTTGATAAACCGTTAACTTTCCAGAGTTTGCGTAAATGACATTCAGACGTTTGGTTAGCAAGACGGTTAACCTGCAGCTGAGCTATCATCACAGTTACAAAGAGGATTTTATGAGCTCTCTGATATGCAGCTCAATTAAGCGATCGTTGCTGTTGTGTGTAGATATTTTATGCTATGCTATGCCACGCTACATGTATGATAAATTACCAGCTTATTAGGTAAGATATGGCCGGAGTAACCTCATAGGGGGGCACTGGTCAAGAAAATGTTGTTGGGCCCCTCTTCACCTCCACTACACATGGCAGGATCTTATTTGCTAAGGCACCCAGAAAACAGCCAGTACTCCATATCTGAAATGATCAATTTATCAGCCAATACTCAGGAAAATATTTTAGGTAATCAATTAACATGATAGGGAACATCCCCAGTTTTGCACATAAGCTTGAACATAATGTACTCAGAGGTTTTTACCTGTAGTGTAAAAAACACTTTGGGCCCATAGCCATAAGTCTGAACTAATTCTGGCCAATTATGGCATTTCTTAAAAGCAGAAATTGGAAAAAAAACAAACAAAAAACATAGGTACCAGCGTGTGTGTGAATAATTGCTAATTTCCCCTTATTCTATAATAACAAACCCAACATTTGGGGGGTTTTGAGATGAGTATGCTACTTGGGCTTCAGAGAATAATGATGGGCATATTTTACTATGTTCTGACATTTTATATGCAGAACATCAATTGATTATTAAATAAAATTATAGGCAGACCTGTGATAATTTGGTTGTAGCTTTACAGTTTTTCTGTGATGGAATAATATTACCCTGTGTTTATTACACAATATACAGACAGAAATTAAAGCAATTTTACAAAACACAACTTTGCAACAATTGAGTTCATTAAAACCTAAATCAATTAAGATCGTAAAACTAGATTTTAACAGGGTCGCTCTTTTAGACCACAGCCACAAGATGGAGGATGGAGGACCAGTCATAGTTGATGTTGTACTTCATACTTCACATTATGTAGACAGAGATAGAGTAAACAATTAGTCAATCAACAGAAAATTAATCAACAGTTTTTTGGATTCTTCATGCAAAAATGGCAAATATCATTTGGTTTCAGCTTCCTAAATTAGTGAATTTGCTTCTTTTCTTAGTCATACATGATATTTAATTGATTATCTTTGAGTTTTGCTCAAAAAACAAAATTTTAAGATGTCACCTTTGGTTCTGAGACTTGTTTAATATTCATTTTTCACAATTTTGTCCCATTTCATAGACTGAAAAAATGAATGATTAATGAAAAAACTAATAGATTAATAGGTAATGAAAATTTGTTTGTTAGATTTAACCCTAATGGAGTTAATTCAACATATCTTTGACATTATTTCAACAGAACCTGGACAACAAAAGCTTCACAAAGATGGTTTTTGATTGGGGCTGCTGTATTGCATTATTTAACTGTACAGGTGGTTGTGTAATTGTGTCCTCTCCCTGTATGCTGTTACATTAACATCTGCAGTGGCCAAGATTTAAAACCAATTTACATACACATGTAACAGTACTGTTTTTTAAGGTTACATCAACCTCCTGTATTGTTATACCAGCAGGTGGAAGCAAAACATTTCCAACCAAATAAGTCAGAAGTCTTTGAACAATGCTGCCACTGCCTTCCTCTCTTTAAATATTTTATCAGTTTGCACAGCTTTATTACTTAGATTTATTACTGTCTAAAGTAGTGACATAATTCTCATCACAGACACAGCCTGGGAGATTCTAACTAATCAGCATGGATGTTTTTTTTCCCACAGCCCAGTCAACTTGACCTATGATGTCTTCGATGGGAAGGGAGACAGCACTCCCCTGGTGTTTCTTCATGGCCTTTTTGGCAGCAAATCCAACTTCCACTCAATAGCGAAGTCGTTGGTGCAGCGCACAGGTCGAAAGGTAATGCAGTGGGGAAGACATCACACCTGTCTGTTGTTACAGTAAAAACAAGTCATCTTTATGTGTTAGATTCAGCTCTGAGCAGTGTGACACTAACCCTCTTACAAAAGCAGGCATGGGAACACACAATCAACCAGTGTGTTGCCAGTTATTTGATACAACACTTCAGCACTCTGTGCTGCTGTAAATAAATACCAATAGATAATCTGTTCTTTGGCTCGCTTGAACAAACTCATCACCGCCATGTGCACAGTGCAGCCTTTGTTTGTGCTGTCACTTTCCTGAGCTGGGGCCAAAAGAAAAGGATACAGCTGGCATAAAAGTTTTTTTGTGTGTCCGCTCTGTTGCCTCTTTAGCCCCATTCCAAGTGTCCTAACTGTCCTTTGACCAGTTAGGTGCTGACTGTAGATGCCCGTAACCATGGCAACAGCCCACACAGCCCGGTGCTGACCTACGAAGCGATGACCGGCGATTTGAAGCACCTGCTCACTCAGCTGCGCATTGAGAAGTGCATCCTCATCGGCCACAGCATGGGAGGGAAAACGGCCATGACGACCGCTCTGACACAGGTTAGCAGTCGAGAAATGTCACCATGAATTTATCATGACGCCGCAGTCCCCTCGCTGGATTTCACCTGACCTTTCTCGCTGCACATTCCCGTCCTCTCTGAACTTAATAATCCTCCTTTGGTCTTCATGCCACACCTAGTTGTCCTGTTTCCATTTTGTCATCGATTTTCCCCACATGACATCATTTTTTATCCCTTGTCTCTTACCTGTTTACCCCAATCTGTCTTTTTTTTTTTTTTTTTTTTGCAGCCTGGTTTAGTGGAGAGGTTGGTGGTAGTGGACATCAGTCCAGCCCAGACCACCACACGCACCAACTTCCGTTATTACATTCAGGCCATGCAGGAGGTGAAGATCTCCAGCGACATCCCACGCTCCACCGCCAGGCGGATGGCTGAGGATCAGCTGCGCAGTTTGGTCAAGGTCAGGACTGCTTTTTGATTCAGTATTTAGACCCATGACAGCTGTTCTTCGATAAATTAATCCTGGGATGTAAGTTCCCCTTTTTCCACAAAGCCATATGTATTTTGTTAGGAGTGCACCTTATCTTTCTTGGCAAGTAGGTCCCTGTATCTGATATCAAACCTCTGGTAGTTGCAGAAATAAGTAACAGTAAAACCAAAACAGTGAGCTGAAATTTGTGAAACCCAGTGCGAAGTCAGATGGTAATTTCTGTGGATTAATCACTATAAGCAACTGCCTTCACATACAAGTAGTCATGTGATCCACTTTGAATACAAAAACATTGATTATAGCAGCTTTAAAGTCAGAAACGGAAACATCAGAAACTGTCCTCTCTACAGGAGCACTCGGTGCGTCAGTTCCTGTTGACGAATCTTGTGGAGCAGAACGGACACTATGCTTGGAGGGTCAACTTGGAGGCCATCTCAGCGCACCTTGATAGCATCATGAGTTTCCCCGACTTCCCCAACACAGTCTACGAGGGACCTACACTGTTTTTAGGTGGAGCCAGTTCTGCTTATATCAGGTATAAAACACCACAGAAAGACGGTTCATTTTTTTGGGACAGGTGTAGAATATTCACTGAAAATGCTACATATTATAGAATTAATAGCCTCAATGTGTTTTTCAATGCTTGTCCCTGATTTGGCTTTTCATTAAAAAAAATAAAAAAGAATCATACTATAACGACACTTATCACCTTGATCTCCTGTTAAACATGTCCATTCCCTTGGGACATTGTTGTGTAAATGTCTTGTTTTCGATTATGGCCACAGCACCTGAATTTCAACAGACTGGTTCTGTATACTGGCTGAAGCAAAAAGGATATTTTAAAAACAAAATTAGTCAAAACAGTTAGCATTAGTTATTTCCTGACCGTCATCATATGCATCATCATGCCAGTTCATACCTGTGAATCTGTCGTTCTTCTGGATTGATATCTTGATGATCAGAGCAAAAACCACACATTGTTCTTTGTTCCCATAATGTATTTTATTATTTGCTGTTGCTGTGCAACGATGTGAACAGTCAGATCTTCAGGCACAAACAGTACTAACAATGCATCACACTGCATATATAAATATCGGCAGTTAACAGGTGACCAAACAGGAAATCCACTGGCTGTAACCTCAGGCAATCGTATGCATGTTTCAGAAAACAATGATGTGAGCATCAGTCATAGGTGTCAGCAACTGGAATACAATACAGTACGATAGATTTGTGTTAGAAAAACGGAAGTACCAGAAGCCCCCAACTGGACTCAATCAGAGGACATTAAAATGACATACAGACTAAAACCCATAGGTCACCAGGACACCCCCATTAAGAATGGTTTATATACATATGAAATAAATGTACCATTTAACTGGATAAAACCCCAAGAAAAAGCACCTTAACACCTCTGATATCATGCTTAGTCCCTCCTCATTTACATTAATGCAGTGGTGCACCAGCTGTATTTCAGATCTGTTTGTCTTCCTCCCATCTCTTTACCATTACACTGCTCAGTTTTACCTGATATTTACTTTCCTCCTCCTCTGTGTCTTCATTCGTCATCCAGCTCAGAGGATTACCCAGAAATCCAGAGGCTGTTCCCTAATGCTGACATCCAGTACATCCCAGACGCGAGCCACTGGATCCACGCAGATAAACCCTTAGATTTCATCAGCTCCATCATCTCCTTCCTTCAGTCCTAGCTGCCTCCCGTCTACACCTCAGAACTGTTTTTATGCTCAGCAGCCCTGAGCGCCCGCTCGCCGAAAACGAAGGTGAGAATTCAGCAGCTTCAGCAAGAGCGAGTGGAGTCATTAATGATGCTAATGTTTGCGAACACTGGACCAAACTCGCCCTTTTACAGCAGTCAGTTCTTACCTTTTAACAGTGTCAAATTTAGTGTAGTGTAGTGTAGTGTAGGCTTTTATTTTGTTTAATCTCTCTGCCAGACAGGTAGTGTTACTAGATTTGCTAGTTTCTAGATGTGTTTTCATTGATTTTTAGAGTAGTATAGTAGGTGTAGACAATAGCAAGGAAAATTACTCAGATTTAACATAATGGGGCTGTTTTGGAGGTGATATACTAATCCAAAGAAACTCTCATTTGCACAGTGCTTTCTTTATGTTGATACATTTATGCCAGTATAATAGAGAAAGTGGATTTAGGCCAAGTACAATCTGGGACCGCCAAAGTGGACCAGCAGTAAGACAGTTAGATATAAAAGTTTTGACAGCACTGGAATGAAACAAATAATGTATATCTGAGAAGCTCGTCTTGGAGAGAAGTGAGGAATGTGCAAAGCAAAAATAGTTTCTTTGCACACGGGAGTTTGGTATCAGGAGGTTGTAGCTCAGCAAAGAGGCTGTAATACAGACTTTATGTGTACAGATGGTATGTTGTAGAAATTTGATAATATACTCAATATGTATATTATGAGTGATATATTCAATATTTTGGTCTGGAACTTTATTTTCTCCCATTCTCTCTGTGTATCTGCTGTATGTCAGAGGTGAGGATTTACAGGTCACAATTCTAGCTCATGGAGAGCACTGGTTATATTTTTGTCAATGAAAACCAAGGTGAAGCGCTCAGATGCAGCATTGTCACAATCTGTTTCCTGAATATCTCAGGTTACAACTCGACATGCTAGTTATTACACTCTTATACTCCTCCTCTGTCTGTCTGGCAATAAGCCATGGTAATGTCGTTGTGTCTTTGTATTTGGTCAGTCCGATCAGTATTATGATGAAACATGTTTTACTGATTTATTATCTGTATCTCACTTATCTTTACAACTAAGGCGCAAGGATATATGGGTATCTCACAAATATATGCTGCAACAATGTACGTTGTTATCTAATCGTAATAGTGTTAATGTCATTTCTGTTTTCATGGGTTTGAACAGTACAGTCCAGTAGTGAAACTGCCATCTGTATGAATAAGCAGGGTGTTGTACATTTGTATGTGCCTCTTTTGTGGAGAGCTCCTTTTCCATTTCTGTAAAACTTGATAAAAAACAAAAACAAAAAAAACATTTATTCTACAATAATACTACTACTAGCAGACTAGATTGGCAGCTGGGTTGCCAGTTCTGTGTGAATTTTCTCACAAGAGAGCTTAACACATGAGGGTGTATGCCCTCATGAACCTAGATGTTTACTACAGTCAGTGTTTTTCTGTTTGTTTGATGTGAATATGGAAGTCTAAAAGGCTTTAAATGATCAGAATTAAGTTGAGTGAAACTCTCCTTATCGAATTCTTTTCACGAAGCTCCAGTTAGTGGAGAAGCAAACCCTTTGTCATCCTCAATCACAGGACGGATGTGTCTTGTTGCACAATATGAATAGATTGTTTAGGAGGGGTTGGGTGGTGCTGACATATGAATGCAGGTCCTGCTTCAGCTTCTGTGGTGTTACAGTGGGACGACAATATTTCAAAGGGGAACAATGTCTGAGTCGACAATAGAAAAGTGAATTTATTCAGTAACATTGAAAAGCGTTTAAGCCTGTAATCTGTTCGGGATTGTATATTGTTTCACTGTGAGCATGCCTTTACTCTCGTCATCAGGTGTGACCTTGCTGTGCTGTATACGTCTCAGTTTGTTGAACATGTTCCCACAATAGTGACACTCATTCTAAATAATGGCATATATAAATTTTAAATGTCTGCAAGATGCATATAGGAGTGGATTATATATTATTGAAAATGTACATAATTATATTATACAATAAAATGGCAAAAAACTGCAACAAAGTTTTTCTTGTGAATCTTGAAAATGCAACAAGCAACAGAGATGAAGGTGGAATTAACAGTAACTGATTCAGCAAGAGATTTGAAGGAGTTTTGCATAATAATTTCATTTATTTACAACATGACAGCAAAAAGTAGAGATTAAGTGTAATGCATTCAAGTGTTGACGGTATTAAACAAATTAAACAAATATATGGCTCATTCATAATCAGTTACAATTTTTTTTTTTAACATAAATTACAAAGTTTGTGTTCCCAGGAATACATTAAAGAGTCCCTCCAGACATGCTTTAACTCTGCTTGTTGTAATAATTTGTGACTGAAGTTCAGTTACCTCGTTAAAAATTCTTTGCTCCTACCTCAGTGAAAAATCAAAAGAATCGACGAATATGCAAATATTTCACAAGTACCACTGAACACGAGATGTCTCCTACTTCACTGGAAATCCATTCTCTGTTCGTGTGTGTGTTTTGCACTGGAGCTTTTAAAAATCCAAACTCCAAACTAGTTATTGTCACAAAATCCTGCTGGTACGTGAGGGTCTTAAACTCTAAACTTAGTGAGCACAGGGAAACTTTCCCCCTTCAGCAGATGAATGTGAAAACAGTCCTCTAGTATCAAACTGCACATGCATCATTTTGCACAGTGAAGCTCAGTGAAAGGACAGCCACTAAGCAAAACGTATTTTTGACTGAAGTGGGATTAAATAGATTTGTGCATCACAATGATAGTGCTGAGTGCTGAGTCATCGCTGTTTCAATCGAGTGATACGACCTGGAAGCCGTCGTCTTCCCGGCCCCACTCTGACTCCTGCCCTGGTGCATCCTCTCCGTGACGACTGCTCTTGCCCCTCCTCAGCTTGTCCCTCCAGGTGCGTTGGGAAGGCGGGCTGGGAGTAGCTGGAGCAGCAGAGACCGCAGCTCTGGATACGAAGATTTGATTCAAGTTAGTTGTGGGAGGGGTGGGCGCAGCCATGGGGAAACTGGGCGGCCGCTGGATGGGCGGACGGTTATTTCTCCTCAGGATGCCCAGGCGGGACGACTTCTTCTGGGTCTGCTCTGCCTGCTGCTGATTCCGCACCTGCTGCTGGACCATCACCTGAAGGTCCTCCTGTGGCAAGTCATGGAAAATATGGTCAAAGTTTGATCCATGTTACATTTCTCTTTTACATGGCTGCTTACAGAGCAATATACACTGGGTATCTGTGGTGAATAAGGAACAGGACAAAAAGTATTAATGGTAAATAAGGGTGGGAGACCAGCTGTGGGGAGGGAAGACTGACTTTTTTGGAGGGAGTGGATGAGGGTTGTTTAATTTTTACTCACCCCAAATATATATTTCAGTGATAATAGTGATTAAATGTTTTCATTTTAGTTTTTATCATAACAAAAAGTTTAATTGTAAAATTCAAAAAGTTTATCCTTTTATTTTATACCTCTGTTCTAAAAGAGAGAGTAGCTGGAATATTTATAGTTTTACGTTTGGAAATTCCACTTCTAGTGTGCGTTTGGTAACTATTCTGAAAGTTATTATTCCAGTAGTTCATTAGGGTTTATATTAGATTACACCATCTCAAATTATTTATGCTTTCCCTCTTTTAGTTAGTAATGGTGGAACAAGTTGTACCTATTATTTTTTAAAGGGGAGGGCTCAAAGAAAATATCAATAAAGCTGAAGTCTTGCTCTAACAGTCCTTATGCTTGAACTTGTCAATATAGTGATCTATAAAAGAGGGAAAAAAGAAAACTGCATGACTAAAGTACGTAAATAAGTGGTATGAAGTAGAGAGATCTATAAACTAGAAAGACAAAGACAACTTCTATGAGAAGATAATGTTTTCAGGTCTCTCTGACTCCAGTATACAATCATATCCAGGGAAGGATTTAAACAATATAAATTTTGTAATGGTGATATTAACATTTTGTATTTTATATGTATTTTTTTAATGTATTTTTTTTACTCTTCTTAAAGTCTTAAAGTCAGAATATTTTTTGTCAATTACAAAAAAATCTGTGAAGCTATAATTTAGAGCATTGTGGCTCACTGAAACATTAAAATAATAACTCTTTATGGTACTTTCAGGTGAAATCGGTTTGGATTTCGAAGCAGACTCTACTGCACTAACCAGTGAACTTGCAAGGTGCAGTGTGGTTTCAGTTTAACGCTGCAGGGAGACAGGCTCTCACCAGATGAACAGATGGGCCTGAGGCCAAAACACTGTGGCAGGATACCAGCTGGCAGTAAGTGTGCACACTGCATGTGCTGAATGTAATGTGTGTGAATTTTAATTGCAGTTTGTGTTGAGTGTGTCTGTGTGTGTTTTCTGCTTGAACACGTTTTGGGTTCTGAAAGTAACATGTACTTAACACTAATTATGTGTGTGTGTGTTTTTCATTTGTGGGTGTCCTACTTCTAGACTTCTCTGGCTGACTCCCATATGCTCAAATTTTCCCATCATCTCTAGTTTGCACAGCGTGACGCCACGTTTTTAAAATAAAGTTAAGTTCTGTTTGTCCTTTTCAATTTACTCACTTTTTGTTTCATCTCTGTTAAAGATTAAACTCAGGTTTACCTTCCAGGCCTCGAGCTCCAGCGACAGCTCCAGACGTTTCTGCACGGCCTCCAGCAGCTGGTTGTTCAGCATCATCATCTCCGTCTTACTCCGCAGCAGCTCGGCCTCCATCGCCTTCTTCCTGCAAAGCGGAACAGAAAGAATGACACATTCCTCAAAATAGATCACGTCCTCTAACTTCCTTTTGTTTCCTTTTATCTTGATTCATCTGTTATTTTGAGGAGGTTAGTGTACATTGTGTGTGTGTGTGTGTGTGTGAGTGTGTGTGTACTCACTTCTCCATGGCCTCATCTCTGTCCCGCAGAGCCTGCTGCAGAACAGCACTGTCTTCTGCTCCTTTTCCCTGTCCAGATTTGGACTCCTGATTGGACAAGCAAGCAGAGGAGGAAGGTCATGTCTTGTTATAACTCGTGTTATTCTTTATCCTCCCTGGTTTCACTCTCTTATCTGGCTTTCTGCCTGGAAATAAATCTAATCCCACTGTCATTCACACACCTCGTGACTTTTTCTAAACTCCTGACTAACATACAGTAAATACCAGAAAGACTCAAATTACTGATACTGTCACTTGTGAACTTGTCAGACCACATAGTTTAGCTTTTACACCTGGGTGGGGAAATCAATGGTCTTTTCATGGAAACAATGAGGAGGATGCTTCATCAGGAGGGCACATGCCTCTCACATGAGCATTAACAACGACATACAGGCCTCCTAAAATTTAACTACCCTGTTGACAATAGAAATTCTTTGTTGTCGTGCCAAAAATATATAAATGAATCTTTTTTAATTTGATGGTGAAAGCAAGACAGTTATTTGTATCAAGTTAATACAGTCAGAGAAATTAGGTCAAAAAACAGTAATGCTGGTAATGTTGAAGTAGTGTCCAGCTTTTTTATATACTGTGTAGAGATTTGTTTAGTATTGACTCATAACCTTTTTGCCATCACACAGGGTTTTTTGTTATGTTTGCCAGCACGAGTTTCCGCTCATTTTTACAGTCATGTTTTGTGTTTTTCTGTTTAAGTCGGCATGTCTCACATGCCATGTTACCTTGTCACACCACCACTTTTAGGTGTTGTTAAATTTCACACCTGTATCTCATTATATTGTATACCCTGATGAAAACTCTTTGACTTGAAATGTGTTGGGTTTTACCTTGTCACCTGCCAAAGCAAACATTCCTCTGAGTAACATGCCCACTAAAATCAGCTCAGACTGAGATTGCAGGGAAATGGTGAGGGTGAGGAGCTTTATTTGAGTGCATGTAGGTGCTGCCTTCACCTGTTTGGTGTGGCTGATTGCCAGTTTCCGGGCCACGTTCTGCAGCTGGTCCAGGGCAGCGTCCAGGCGGTTTTCCCCACTATCAGGTTTAGGTAGGCTGGACTCCGGCTCTGTTAGTGGGTGCAGCAGTCGCAGAATGGACAAGAGCTCCTCTGTGACCTGGGTCAGATATTAACAGAAATAAATTACAACACTCCTGCATAGTTCTGCAGATATACACACACCTGGCACTGTGTGTGACCTTTACCCTCTCTCTGTGTTGGCTCCAGCCTGGTCCATCTCTGCTCTCTTGTAGTTTGTCCACCTGGGCTTTAAGCTTGATACTTCGTCTCCGAGACAGCTCCACTTCTCTGCGCACCTCATTTAGCTGCACACAATAAACATATCACATCAGCACATGTTAACAAGGCACGCCACCACCTTTTACTGTACAGATAATTGCAGGCCCACATACAGAAAGTACTACATCATGACATTTTACACAATGTAAATAGAAACTGCTAATCTAGATTCCTGGGTGAAACTGTGAACAAGAAATCCAGTCGTACCAGCTGAGAAGCTACTCAGCACTGACAAACACTGCAAATATGCACAGGTGAAGGCATTTGCAGAAACACACTCAGAGATGCCAAGATAACTGAGAAATGAAAGTTAGTAACATAAAGCATGAGGCACAAAACACTTTCCACCAACTCTGCTTCCACTCATAATCACAAATCAAGAAACCTGTCATCAGCAGGTGATAAAGTGTTCTTGTGTAAAATCATAAAAACGTTCAGTGCGGTTTACTGGGCTGAGATCTCAGGGCAACGGTCATTTTGATTCTGCCTCTTTATGTTGAAGGACAAGATTTCTTGGTTTCTTGCTTTTTGTAAAAGTCTGATATAGCTCTGAACGACAGTTGTGACTGTCTCCTCCCTGTATAACAGGTTTTACTGTTGTTTGACAAGCCTGTAGATAGATTTAAATGTGTCACTTTCCACTCAGGAGAGTTCTGCAGGACACAAACAACATCTCTCTCTCATTTTAAACACATGCAAACATTAAAAAGACTGTTATCCTACCGTTTCTGAGACGTGTCCCAGTGTCCTACGTCTGCCGAGTGGCCTGCCACTCTTGATCAGGTCTGGTAAAGTCCCATCTACGTAGCTGCCCTGCAAGGAGCTCCCACCTCCACCAGCCATGGACGCTGACACTGAGGAGCCCCTTGCCCCTCCTGTGGCCAGCTCACCTGGTGTGTCTTTCTCCTCAGACTGTGAGGAGCTGCTGTCCTCCTCAGCCAGCTCTTCCTCACACACATCTTTTAAATTCAACTCAGTGATGAGGCATGAGCTGTTAATGGGCAGCAGATCTCCTTCTCCTAGGCCATCAGAGACAAAATCCTGATCTGCATCCTCTTCAGGTTCCTCTGGACCATCTTGCTCTGTTATGGTTACAGAAACTTTTGGTTCTGGTTCTGCTGGCAGAATCGTTGGTCGGTAAGATGAGGATCTGCTCCGGAGCGAGCCCAACTGTCTGCCCTCCAGTCTGTTCAGGGAGGAGTAGAGCTGCTCACTGCTGGTGAATCGAGGTCTCAGCCTCTCGTTGAGGACTGAGAAAGGCTGAGAGTAATCCATGATCCGCTTGGTAGAAGTCACAGGCAGAAAGAGAATCAATCAAACCATCTGCAGACACCGTCAGCGTATACATCAACAAGGAGGAGCAAGAGGAAGACAAGAAGGAGGGAGGATGACACACAGAATGTCTCCAAACTCGTTTGTCCTGAACTGTGTGTGTCCTGACAGGGAAACAACATGACATGATGTGATGTCACTGGAGGCTGTGGCTTCATGTGGTCGGTCTGGCTTTTCTTCCTCCTTTTGAGTCGCTACACAAACACATGACGTGCAAATACCAGAGCTGCAGGGTAACAAAGGGAGGAGGGCTTCTGATCTTCAGATACAATCAACATTATTCAGGCTTGACGCATGATACCTGATTTAAACTACGCTTTTATCAGGCAATGCAAACATAAACAGAGCACAGGGCTGGAGATAGCAACCAGAGAAAAAAAGACATTATTTATAGTCAGTGTTAAATATGCAACAGCGGCAAGTTTGCTCTCAATCCTGTAACTTATAAAAAAAACGTGTACAAAGTCAAAACCACAGCTAGTCATCGATTTATTTTTGTAATTGAAAGGCTTTGGGGAAAACACCAGATATAGTCATTCCTGGTAGTTGGGTAATTTTTGGTGACATCCTACGTACGTGACCGGAGATGAGTCAGTGACACATTAAGACATCCTTTTTCTATAACTGAATACTTACTGATGTCTGATGGCTGGTTTAAATCATTATTTGCAGGCAGAGGGGTTATTTTACTGGCAATTAACAGAATATTTATTTCCTCATTTCAAAGGGCCACACAATGCTCTGCCAGTTTTAAATTGTCATGTCACATTTAAAAATGTTCATGTCACGTTTTTCATTTGGCTGTGCACATACTGTCATGTAATCCAGTTTAACTAACTATAATTATAGAGTGTGATGTAGCAGGAAGAGGTTCATGCTTATGATAAGTGGATATGCAGTGTAAAA
The DNA here is from genome assembly GCA_033238685.1 of Lates japonicus. Classification (NCBI taxonomy): domain Eukaryota; kingdom Metazoa; phylum Chordata; class Actinopteri; family Centropomidae; genus Lates; species Lates japonicus. The sequence continues at coordinate 6,267,668 of BRZM01000002.1, read as the reverse complement.
TGTTTTTCTTTTCATGTCCATCTAAAAGCCACGTATGACACGTCTTGTGTTGAACATTTTGCATACTTCATTCATGCTTTTGCGGGAAGTAGGTCACCACTTAATTAGACACCATTCAGGTAGGTGGAATCAGTCTTTACAGTAAAACTGCTGATTACTGATTGTTATCCTGATCTCCATTTTCACTTTCAGATTTTACATTTTATTCTAAATAGGTCAAACCTAATTTATGTTTGTAGGAAACCCAGTCTTTTCCAGTATTAACAGACCAGATGCTATTGTATAATTACTCTCAGTGCAACAAACATGTCTCATCAAGTCATTTAGTCTGATATTCAGCCCTCGAGGCTTTTTTCGAATAACAAAAAACTATGTTATTAACTACTATTCCAGTTTATTTTAATCATCAAATCTGTACAAAAACAGAGGCATAAAAATAGCAATTCACTCTTTCACTCTTTTGGCTGTAAACAGTGATTTCCTGCAGGTATACCACGCTTCTTGTGTGCGATCTCTGCGGCGCTTAAGATATTTCGACCAATCAGAAGCAGCTACTAGGCGACCAATCAGCGTTTGCCTACCAACGTTCGCTAGCGTGTGTCGTCACGGTCGTCATTGACCGTGACTTCCTGTGGGAAAACAGAGCGGTAGAGAAATGCTGTCAAAGAAAAGAGTGAAAATACGGAATAAGACCAAAGTTTGAGTGGTCGCTTTGTCGTATTGGTTTGTAAGCAGTGTTAGACACTTACTTACTGCAGAAGTTTGGACGTTAAAACAAACTTAAGACCTGTTTTGTCGAACTCGAGTGAGCGTGGACGCTGAACACACCTGTGGCGTGAAGGTAAGGCTAACGAGCTAGCTAATTAGCAGCTAAGCATTAGCTTTAGGATTAGCATTGGTCCTCTCTTTTAATGATATCTTATGGTCCTCAGTTGTCAGTCGTTTTTATTGCGTGGGTAACCGAGTGTTTTTTGTTTCATTGACTAAGACATCCCGACTTTAGTTGTGGGTATCTTTTGTTAGTCTGTTTGCAACTCTTTGTGGTAGTTTTGCATTTCTTTGAGGTCACTTTGCAGACATTTTGCGTTTCTTTGTAACTTTTGAGTTTTATTCTCATTTTATTTGTAGCGATTTAGCAGCTAATTTTGATCGTTGTGTGTTTGTTGGTGGTGATTTTGCATTGCTTTGCGTCGCGTTTTTTGTTTGTTTCTCGCTTTATGTCTTTGTGGTTGCTTTAAATGTTGTGACTCATTGTGACTCGTTGTGTTTTTGTAGTTTTGAGTCCATTCCTTCGTGGCCATTTAGTCTCTTTTTGAGCATTTTTGTGTGTCTCAGTAATAATGTGTCCATTCCAGATCATCCATGTTCGTTTTGCGGTTCTTTGCAGTCAGTTTTTCCCAGAATATAATGCGGATGCAGACCCCTTGGGCCTGTCCGTGGCCATCAATTGATCCCCTGCTGAGTAGTGATTAGAGTTTTGTTTACTTGATTGAGCAGAATTTTGAAAGTGAAAATTATGGTTTCTTATTTTTTTAATTGCCATCCATGCTCTGTTTGTGGCTCTCAGCCCGTTGGTTCTGTAACATTTTAAAACCGTTATTAGTTCCCCAAAAACAAACTGGACCACTCAAAGATCAATACCTTCTAATTTAATTCCAAATTCCTTCATCTTTTGACAGTATGAAGTTTAGACACCCTTTTATTTTGATGGTTTAAAGTTGCTTACGATTAAGTTGCTGATGTTCGTTGTTTTTCGATTTTCTCCACAGGACTCAAACTTAAACCAGGAAACACTTGAGGAGAGAGGAGACATTTGCCCACAGAGGAGACTGACATTAAGATTAAAAGGAGGTCAGTGTTAATTCGTTTCAGTACTGTCGTTCTGCCTCTGTCATTATTTCTTCTGCAGTTTGACACTTTAAGACCTGTTGACTTGAACGAAAATCCAACTTCAGTTTCTGCAATGTAGCTGCAAAAAATATAAAAACCTTTAATCTGGCTTTACTCCAAGGTTGAGCATAGTTAACTTGTTTGTATCAAATAAGTTATTATACTGTTAGTCCTGTGTAGGATTTATCACACAAAGATTTTATTGACATTTGCCATATTATCCATGTCAATTTTATGGTAAATATCAAATCCTTCCAGCAACAATTACATTTGATTGAATAAAATTTAGAGAATAGTAGAATACTGGCATTTTTGCTTAATATAACTGTTTGTATATTAAATTGCAGTTGTTGATTTTTTTAAATTATACTTAATGTGAAATAGAGGAATTCAATTATTCCTTATGGAAAAGACAAGTATGTTTAGAACAAAGTTCAGTGAGAAACTTTTTAATGATTTTGTTCCAGACATTTACAGTAAACAAATCACAGCAAACATTGTGACAATAGACCAGTAGGAGGTGCTATGCTTTACTGTCTCACCCAAATTAACCATTAATAATACAGTGTAATGTAGTTGCATTACATTTGTTTGCTTAATTAACAGATTTAGCATTATGCTGAGTAATAATCTGTGAGCATTAGTTAAACTTTTTTAGATATGGACTTCTGTGGCTCTCATTGGTTCCTATTGAAGGTGTAAATCTTTTAGCAGTAATGATTCTGCCCTAAAAACAAACCAGTCCTCACAAAGATAAAAGAGTACATCTTTTACCTTCAAATTTAATACTAATTAGTCCATACATTTCCATGTTTTGATACCTTTAACTTAACCACCCAGAAAGCTTCTGTGCTTTTATTTTGATGGTGTAAAAGTTGCTGATGTTTGTTTCTGATTTTTCATCACAGGACTCAAAGCCAGCCAGCAAATACTTCAGCTCGTAAAGAAGAGACAGACATGAAGACATTTACAGAAGGTCAGTGTTTATTCTTTTCAGTCTGCCTCTGTCATTATCTCAGCTGTAACTTGACAGTTAAAACCTGTTGGAACAAAATCAATAGGCTGCTGTAACTTCTGCTGCTAATTACTATTGAGTAGTATTTTTCCACAAATCAGCTGCAAAAATAATGTAGATACACATAGGTGCAAAAAATAACTTAATTAGCAATAATAGCTGTAAACCCAAATGATATGATAAAAGTAATTTGTAAGAAATCTGTTGTAATGATTAGAAGACATAATAATAGTATTTAAAAAGTTAAAACTTAAAATGCATGTAGCCAAAAATATTTTGATAAGTAATTCGTAGTAAGTAGGCTGTAACAGAAGTAATCTTTAATAATGTAATATTGGATGTAAACTGTAATAGAAGTAATCTAAACCTTTAAATGCTGATACTAACTTTATCAGAAATAATATAGTGGTAATCTGTAATAATGTGAGAGACGTAACAGAAGTTATCTGTAGTAATATAAGTAATTAATAACAGCAGTAATTTGGAATAATATAAGCATGCAAATTCACAAATGCTTCCATTAACAATTATGTAAAATAGAAAAATTCAACCCAGAGTAAGAAACTTCTAATGATTTTATTCCAGACAACATTTAACAAAGCAGTTGAGGTAATGACAGATATTTGACCACTAGGAGGCACTTTGTTATCCTCCCACCTGACACTATAATGTAGTTATGAGCACCTTTTCTGAGAGTATTGTGTCTCTATTAAGCATGTTTAAGAGCATTTAACTGTTTGATATGAAGTAATTGTATCATCAGCAGTTAAATGTTCTTAAACATGCTTAATAGAGACACAATACTCTCAGAAAAGGTGCTCATAACTACATTATAGTGTTGTTATTTAGCAGGTGGGGAGCTAAAACAAAGTGTCTTGATTTGAACAACAGGAGGCAGGGGATGCTGGAGGTTTATCTGTGATTTCCAAGACGTATCTGTTCTCCTCTTTCCTCCACTTCAGGTCCAGACCTTCATTTGTGCTGCTGATGTCATCTTCTTCTTCTCCTCCTGCAGAGACAGAACATGTTAATTATGTCTTGATTGCTTCTGTAGGTACTAATTACTTCTCTTACTTCTTGATTACATTTAATTAATTTCCTGATTATTATTAATTAATACAGATCAAAGATTACTTTTGAAGTAAGGAATTACTTTTTTTTAGATTTAGATTAGAGATTACTTCTACTGTTAGTTTACATGTATGATACTATTATTACTTTTATATAGCTATATTATGTATTCTATTGTAAAAGCTTAGTTTTAGATCACTTTTGTAGTAAAAGATTATTGTTATGTTACAACTAAAATTACATTTCAGATTACATGTATTACTATATTAAACATTACTTCTATTGTTAGAAATTACTGTTACAGTTTGCATTATATATATATTTTTTACTTATTTCTATACCTACATGCTACTTCTATTATTAATTATAGTTTACTTGTATATTACTTTTGTTGTTGATTGATTACTTCTATTATTACTTAGACTATATGGCTTGTGTTAGTTAAGTTTTTTCTTAAAAATGATTTATACAAAGTTTCAGACTATTTTGTTCCCTGATCTGTTTTTAAAAGAAATAAAATTATGTTCCTACCTTCAGCTTCAGTGAATCCTGTTGTCTGTGAATTCACCTGAAAAACACAGAACATTTATTTAAAATTAGGCTTTTTCCAAATGCATGACATTAATTGAAAATGACTGCTTCTGACAATGCATAACTGATCATTAATTAAGAAAATAAAACATTTATCTTTCCAACAGGAATTGTCATTTTTATCCTTAGAATGTAAGATATAAACATTATTATTCATTTGTAGTAGGCTACTGTACTCTCATTTTAGCTGATCTTTAAATGTGAACTGTTCATGTATTAACAAACATAAATTTGACTTAAGTCTTATTGTCTATTGTAAATTTCTCAATGCAGGATTTTAGCTTGTGGTATTAATTATACTCCAGTAACAGACGAGCTTTATATTTCAGGTGTAAGGTCACCTTACAACAAATTTGTAATATACACAACACATAAGTGGACCTTGCAGATTGATAGTACTAGTAGTTTGCAAGTTCGGCAGCTCTAACTGTGTGCTTTTTGTTCCAGACAACAGTCTTTAAACTACGAAGCTGCAATAATGACAGAGGCAGACTGAATATAGACACTGACCTGTAAATCTTCATGTCTCTCTCCTCTGTGAGCTGAAGTGTTTCCTGGTTGAAGTCTGAGTCCTGTGGAGAAACCCAGAAACACCAACATTAATATAAAACAACAACTCTTTAAACCATCTACATGAAACCAGGGGGGTTTCTGGGAACTGAAGTCCAAACTGTCAAAATATGTTAAGGTAAAAGACACTAATTCCACAAAGATAACAGTGTGTGGACTAATCCGACAGGAACTGAATGGGTTCAAGAATTAAATTTTAAAGTGAGAGCTGTGCTCTTCTATCTTAGTGATGTTACAAGCTTCAGTTTGTTTTTAGGGGACAATCATGACATTTTAAAGATATTAAACATTCACATCTTCAGTAGGAACCAATTACAACTACAAGGCTGAGAAATCCTTTCTAAACAGACCATGCTAACATAACTAGTTGTGAGCACATGAGAACTACATTACTCTGTATAAGAAATGACTGAAATAGGCAAAGTGCCTCCTAGTGGTCAAACTTTTGCCATTATCTTTGCTATGGTTTGATGATGATGTCTAGAAAATCATAAACCTTTTGAGTTGCACGTTTAATCTTTGTTTTAAACATACATGACTTTTCCCACAAGGAATAATTACTTTTGTATTAATAAGGATTACCTGTATTAGCATGAATTGCTTTTATGAGTACTGATTACTTTTATTACTCATTTTCTATATTGCCACTAATTACCTCTATTACTTGAATTGGTACAGATAACTTTTATTGATTACGTTTATTATTCCTTCAATTTGTAGGGATTATTTGTATTATTACTAAAAGCAGTTGCTGACATCAATAATTTATCTCATCAAAATTGGGTAAATCTTTAGGACACATACCTCTTTGGTGTGTAAGGTGAGAGCTGGCATTTCTGTCTGGGCTGTTGAAACCCAAGAAGTAGACCTGGAAAACACGGGCACAACCAAGTCAAGTAATAATAGTAACAACTCCAACTTTTCACCACCACACAGTGTGCAGACCAAAGGAAAAGGTGACACCCCCGGAAAAAGTCGGCTGTGTGGGAATATTTCAGGTCAGGAGGCGTCTCCGGGAGCACCACCCATCACTGCCAAATTCATAGACCGTCTTGAAATGAACGTATGCAACATCTACGAGAGTTAGCATGTTTAGCATCGGTCAAATAAATACTACAGGCTTGGTACTGAGAGGGATAACAATTAACTAGCTAACATTAGCTAGCTTCCCCACTAACGTTAAGTCGAGGAGCAGAGATAATTGAACTGCATGTTTAAGCTCACTTAAGAAAGACTACATATGTTTTCATTTTGGTAGCTGCTGCTGAAGTTATGTTACTCTGCATCTCTTTGTTTTTCTTTCCAGGCATTTCAAAATAAGTCATTTTAGAGCTGTACAGCAAAACAGAGATATTTTTTGTTATGGTTGTCATACCGTCAGAATCAGTAAGCTCACCTCATACACTGTGGAGGGGCCCGGGGTAACAATCTAGTTTACAAGCCATTATTTGCCACAAAACTGTGCTCAATCACTGATCTCTAATATACACAACGAAGGATCAATGGATGGCCATGGACAGATTACTACCACGCAGAGGCCCGAGGGGCCTTCGCCTGCAGTATATCCCGGAAATAAACGAAAAACTGACTGCAAGGAGGTGCAAAACTACCAAGGATGGACACAAAATGATTAAGAAACACAACGAGTACACACAATACGATGCAATACAGCAACAAATAGACAAAAAAGTTACCATTAACAGATATAAAACTGCCAGGCATTGAGGCAAAATGATGTAAAACGACCACAAAGACGCAAAATTGCCACAAAGAGACTTAAAACGATGTAAAATGATAACAAAGCGACATTATACTTTATTACAAAGAGACACAAAATGCCTGTAAAATGACCGCACATAGATGCAAACACACTACCAATAGATGCCCATTGTGTTATCGTCCGTGCACGTTAGGGACCCACAACTTCAAGTCAAGAATGTTTTAATCACAGAAACACAAACACAAGGAAGAAAACAGAGTGAAAATGGAAATGAGGCTAAAAGATATGACTGGAAGAGAAGGCTAATGCTAGCGCTGCCCGCTAATTATTTAGCTCGTTAGCCTTACCTTGGCGCTGCAGGTGTGCTGGGCGTTCAGTCTCACTCTTGTTCGACAAAAACAGCTCCGGGGCTTGTTTTCAGCATCCAGACTTCAGTAATCAATTTCCTCACAGTGCTAACAAACAGACCCGACAAAACGACGACTCAAACGCTGCTTTTACTCCGTATTTCCACTAACTTTTCGACATGATTTCTCCGTCGTTTCGCTCTCCACATTGCAAGCCATGATCAATGATGTCACACGCCAGCCAACGTTGGCAGACAAAACGCTGATTGGTCGTCTGCTAGCAACCGCCTCTGATTGGTCGACTCAGCAGAGATTGGCGTTCGTGGCTACAGTCTACGGGCTATAAGTTCGTGCCAATTGTACAGAGCTTGTTGTACCTTTGGTTTTATTCAATCACAAACAAAAAGCTGTCCCACCCTATTTTCGTCATCTGAAATGTTTTTGTGTGAATAATAATAAAATCATGATCATCATCCAGTGGCGTGACTCTATAGTAGGGACCATTCTGTCACCTATAAGTATTTTGTTGCAGAACTTCTGTATGTTTAGTGAAGTTAAATTCTGAAAGCAAGGCTTGTACTAACACTGCTGCTTTTACTTGAGTAAAAGATCTCGTCACTTTTTCCACCAACATTTGTTACCATCAAAAAACACACGTTGTAGGGAGCTTGCGTTTGCTGGTTTGACCACCAGGGGTCAGTCTAACACATGTAACCAAAGCAGCAGCGAAGAAGAAAATCATCGAAATGCCCCGAGAGCAGTGACAAGCTAACCTAAGGAGGAATCACGGTAGGCGGCTAGAAATCATAATATTTACTCCCCAAATCATAGTGTATTTTTAACATACCACATTTACAAATCAGCTAAACGCCTACTATTACAAGAACCTGGGTGGGATCATGTCAACGAGTAACTGTATTAGTTAACGTGAGCTGACTGCTAAGGGATGGTAGTTAGCTAACTAGCTAGCTTGCTGCTGCTGCACTGTAATCATAGACTTTACCGCAGTCATGAGCGAAGATGACAATTCAGCATCAGCAAACAAAGACAAAGACTCCACTCTCCTGCTCACGAAAGACGGACAGCGGTACTACGTGAGTAAGAGCGGAGTGGTGGACAGTAGAAATGTGATAACGCCGCACGAACCGGAGAACAACGTCTCCTCCTACGAGATGGACGATCCGGACGAGGAGAGCGACGTCCTGGACACCTCAGACCCCAGGGACAGCGCCGCCAGCCCGGAGGAGCTCAACGACGAGGAGACCTCGGAAGGCGATAACGCTCCCAAACAGTGCACCTATGAGGGATGCACGGAGACTACAACGCAGGTAGCCAAGCAGAGGAAACCGTGGATGTGCAAAAAACACCGCAACAAGATGTACAAAGACAAGTACAAGAAGAAGAAGAGTGATCAGGCCATGTCCAGTGGAAAACTTGATGTAAGTTATGGCTTCATGGATACTCTCTTAGCTAGAGGCATTCATTTGAACCCATCATGATGTGGTGGAGACATCCCAAAAAAACCCTTGAGTAGACTTTTATCGCGACCCATGACAGATGATGGAGATGATAGGAATTTAAGGGGTGTAACCTCAGCTTACAGTGCAGTTTACACTAACAGGGCTGACTGGTGCATGTGGCTCACTGGCTCTGTTTTTCCAGACTTTACTTAGTCACAGTAAAAACAAAACTCCTGTTTAATTGCTTGTTTTGTCTCCTTTTTTTTGGTAACCAGGAAAACTCAGAGGAGCGGCCTGTGTCTGTGAACAAACAACGTCTTGGTGCCATGGGGGACCGGCCGGCCAGACCATCCCTGATAGAGCAGGTCCTCAACCAGAAGAGACTGGTAAGTCACAGCTGGTCCAATTGACTGTTAGTGCCATAATGCCACTACACAAGGATGACAAGTTAATAGAAAAAAACAACATAAAGTGTGTGTTTGTGTGCAGATGGGCTCAGACACACACACATAAGACAAGAAATTGTAGATATTTCTAATTCTTCAGAAATATTTGTTGCTGCATTTTGCACTGAAATTCAAATGTGTGTGTTCTCTCATCTTTCAGTCACTGCTCAGGAGTCCAGAGGTGATAGGTTTCCTGCAGCAGCAGCAGCAGCTCCTGGCCACACAGAGCCGCAGCCAATCACAGCAGCAGTTCCAGGGTTGCTGACACAGGCTGGTCGATGTTTTACCTAAGTATTGGTATTGCATAGTGAGCACTGGAACTTGATGCATAAATAGATGGCAACCGTACACTGTTAACATGAACTTTCCCAGCCAGGCAGACAGGCTGAAGGCGTGGTGAGTCAGTTGAACTGAACTAGGTAAACTGACCATGTAATCAAATCATGTCTGGTGCTGTTTAGGAAATATAATTTCCTAAATACATGACATTTCTTCTGACATTAACTTATTGTTATTTTACATTTTAGTTACACTGTCAAATCCCACTCTTTCTGTTAGTTGTCTTTTCTTATCTGGCAATAATAATGAAGGCACTGGGTTATAGTTGTCTAGTCAAAGTTGTTCAGACATTGCAGATGTAGTTCTTGACAAAATAATCCTGAACTCAGTTTGATCCTCCTGTGTTTTAGTGCCATTTGTGTAATACTTTTCAGGCTGTTTTCTCTTACGGAATTAATCTCCACTGTGTTTTTAATGTTTTCTCTCAAACATGAAGTGTTACATGTGACAATCACTTTGTGTAATGCATGTACGTAGCCTCTTTCAGTCAACGGGAACTTTCAGGACGTGAAAGGCAACTCTAGTATTTTGGAACCTGGGCTGTATTTTCTCCTGTTTTTGGGTGTAAATGCTTGACCGGGACAAAAATCTTTGAAATGAGCAAGAATGGTAAACCTGGCAAATATGAGATGTTGGTAATGTCCACAAAAGTGTTTGTTTTTGCCACTGACAAGCTCAGATTGTTATTGTGAGTGTCTTATAACATTATGGATAGGATAGGGTTCCTACAGAGATGGACCTTTTTATTAAAGAGTAAGATACTTTTTGTTTAACCAGAAACATCACCAAATGTGGCTGGCAGCAGTATTCCAGCAGCTCCAGGTAAAATGACTGTGTTTTTGTCCATCAAGTCTGGTAGCAACATGTAGCGATTTTTCTGGTTAAACTAAAGGGATTTTACTACATATTTTGTCAGATTCTTATAATAACAATCTGAGCCTCTCAGTGGTAAAAACAAGCACATACAGATACAGTTGCCCATTACATTACATTGCTGTAGCTGTTTTTAGTTGCCAGGTACACTGTTCTTTCTCAATGCTGCTCCAATTCCAAAGATTTGTCCCTATTGATCATTTAACCCAAAACATAGGAAAATATGGGTCTGGTTCAAAAATACCAGAGTTATCCTTGAACATTTTTTTTTAAAATATCAAACTGTTGCACAAACAGTAAATTCTAACCGATTACAAAAAGAGACTCAAATGAAATTTGGTGGGGATGTGTATTGGCGATGTTAGCTCTGTTGTCTTCATGTAAAAAAGTGGCAGGGAGAAGTCGTGTACTGTATGATGTTCCTTTGTTTCTAAGCTGAAATGTATATCCCATGTTGTGAAGATGAGACTAAAATCATGATGCTAACATTGAGAAATTTGTCAGCGTGTTAATGCTGCGATGTGATGCTCCCTTCTTAAAGAAAAACAACTTTAATGGAACGAGGAAAAAGCAACCAGTACATGAAGTCAAACATTAGTCAACACTTGGAAATGCAATACATACTACTGTAATAACATTTATAAACACATAACAAGTCGAGTACCTACAAATACATCCCATTTTTTTCTGGTCTTGGAGTGCAGTTAAAATGTCCCAATAGAAACAGAGAGAGAAGATAAATGCTTTATCATACTGAAATTAAAGAGCACTTGATCATTTAACTACATGAGATGTAAATTAGCTAAACAAAATTCAGTTATACGTCTTTCAATTTTGATGCGTGGTGAGACAAAGCCGTAACAGATATTTTTTGTAATTTTGTGTGAGAAGACAAGAAAGATGAACCATAGGACAGAAAACCTGGACATAGAAGAGCATACAGAATCTACGACTACCTGTGTGAAGGACCAAGAATGCACACTAAAAAGTGTGCTTGTGTTCATGTTACGACACAGAGGAAATAGGGTTGTGCGGGGAGCCCATCTGTGTGAGGACCTTGTCCAGCCACTGCAGAGGCCCGTGCAGATGTACCTCGATCCAGCAGGGGGTGCTGGTCACATCTTGACGGTGGTATTCAGCGCCCCAGCCCTGAGGAGAAGACGCAGCCATAAATCTCAGCAGCTCAGTTAACCATTAAAATTAATGGGTGCCAAGTGAACAGGCGTAATCCCACCTTGTGTACAGTGGGATTTGACATGCTCAGCAGCTCTTCAAGATCAAAATAACAGCATATTAAGTTACAGTGAGCATCTCTGAGTGGATATCCAACCCTTATTAAACCATAAAGGTTTCAAGTAGAAATGTGGGCAAAAGGATGATCATCAGCTGTATTTCCTTCTCTACATGTCACAAATCCCTAATTCTTTACTTTTACAAGACAGCTCTTTACCTTGACAAAGCTCATTCGGATGGTGCACATCTTGGTGAGCTCGTAGACGACCTCGAAGCCGTGGTTAACAGACTGGGCGAGGAGCTGGGCGAACAGCTGGTTGTTAAAGATCTTGAGGCTGCAGCCGCTGGGGATCTTACACACGGTGGTGGCGTGGAAGCCGTGCTGGAAGTTACAGTTGCGGCTCTGGACAAAGATACTGCTGTCGCTCAGGCACTCTGCGTACACCTCGCCACCTACATAGTACAGGTGTAAACCTGGAGGAGAAAATCAAATAGTCTTAAATGATAAAGTCAAAAACGGAGTTAACTTGAATCTAGAACGTTGCAAAATGACTTGTCCCTTTGCTGTGGTTCAAATGCAACACTTCAAATGTCACAAAATGTCCAAAGAGCATAAAAACAAAACTTTTATCCCATAAAACAAGTACACCAAACACATAATCAGAGATAAACACTCAGTCACTTCATTGTATACAAACTGAAAAGGCTATGTTTTTCTCATATTCTGCCAAAGGAAAAAAACCACAAGGGCATCTATGCTTGTAAATGAGGAATGTCTGAGTAGTGTCAGCAGTGTCTGTGCATTGGGGACGAACTACCCTCAACCCTTTGTGTCACCCCTATCATTCAAAACCACACACATCCTCACAGTGTACAGTTTACTGTAACCCACAGAGGCTCTTGATGTCTGTCCAACAAAGGCAGGCTTTCTTAACTTTTACCATGAGAAAAAAAACAATATTTGACCTGAAGGATTCAACATAAGGAGACAAGTTGAGTGATGTTTTCGTAAAAAAAAAGACAAATGGGCAGCTATAAAAGAAAATAAGTATGTATGATTCATTTTTGCAAACAAGCTTCCCGTCAGTTCTTGTTCTGACCTACTGTATGTTGGGTACAGTCCACACACACACACAAAAAACCCCATTAAGAATTACAAAAAAGAATGTGTTCTGATGTGAATTACCTGCGTGAGACGTCCAGCCTACCTTTGCCTATGTGCCTGCGTGTGTGTTCGATGGTGGAGTTGCGGTTGACGTTGGACAGCAGGCCGAGGCAGAAGCGGTTCTTGTTGTTGGACGGGTCCGTGAAGCCATCCACCAAGACGCTGCGGGACGAGGCGTGAAAAGTCTCCCCCACCCGGTTGTTGAGCTCGTAGTAAGCTATGGAGCACCAGTACTCTGGCTCCTCGTAGCACACGGGCCGTAAATCTAAACAGGAGCACAAGGAAAGTTTGATTTGGCGGTGGGAGACATGGAGAAAACACTCTATCCTGTGCTATTTTTTAGATATTTTATCACATAAAAGTTCTATAAATCCAGTTGTGTCACCAGGTTGTTTGAACTGAAGTTACCTGTGTGTGGAGCTGAAAATGTAAGTTTCATGGTTCCTGTGGAGTTGCTGGGCTTCACATCCTCTTGAGGGCTCGTCTCCATCATGCTGTATGGAGGTGGGGGAGTCTCAGCTGGAAGAGCATGTCACAAATCACAGAAAGAGGATAAATGGGAAAAGTAAATGATGCACATTTGAGTTGAGTTTGAGATGCTGTGGTCAGAATCTGCCAAAGCCATGGTACCTGCGATGTGATAAGGACTGCCGGGCTCTGCAGAGCTGTTGGGGGAGTTGGGGTAACTCTGTGAGGTGGGAGACTGGGCGAGGGAGGAAGAGGAGGGGGAGGAGGAGGAGAAGGAGGAGCAGGGCAGCGGGGGGAAGGAGTCCGGGTAAGTGGCGTTCTGGGGCATCAGGGGCTCGTTGTGCAGGGAGGTGTTCCTGAACTTCGCCAGTAAACTGTGCTGGGGGTTGAACTCGCTATGGCGTGGGACCAGAACCGGTGGCAGCACTGAGAGGAGACAAGAGAGAGGAGAGGAAAGGAGAAGGTAGAGAGAGAGAGAGAGGGGGAGCGAGTGTAGACAAAGACAGACACAGAGCGAGAGCCAGATGCTGTTATAAAAGATTGTATTACTGTAAATCCTTTTGGCTTGCGAGCACTGTATTGGATCAGATGTCCTGCCTCTGTTTGGGAACCCATAAAAGCTTTACTGTTACAAAATTAAAATTTAACAATGATCTTATTTCGCAAAGCTAATTTAGAGGATATCCTCTGCTAATGTGTGTGTACCTGGAGTCTCCACACGCCTGTAGTGGTAGGGGTTGACGCAGATGTCCTTCTGCTTGGAGCCGAAGGGGAACTCGCAGCACTCCAGGGCTTTCAGCTCATGGTGGGACTGCAGGTCAGGCCAGCGCCACACCCTGCAGTAGATGACATGGGGCAGACCCTTCCTGTGGGACACCTGCAGCCTCCCGTCCAGCGACCGAGGAATCGTCACACACTTGCCTGAAAGATTAAAGTGAAACAGCACAGATATCAATACAGAAATTGGCAGATTATGTTGTTTGTTTAAACGTCTGCTGTTTGAAACCTCTCTAATGATGACAACAGCAGACACATTTGTTAGCATGATTAGATAAATGATTTCTAATACAGTTACTACTTCTAGTGCACTTTTAAAAATGGAAGTCTGCAAGCTGTAAGAGGATCAACTGAAGCTTAGGTCCAACAGAAAGCCTGCTGTCTGTTTATTTACTACTACCTGTATTCAGCTAACTAAAAGACTTGAGAGAAGATTTTTTAAATTGTTCAACATAATTGATATTGAGACTAGCATAATTTCACATTTTCAAGCTTTTTATAAGATTAGCTACCAGCTGCTTCCAACTTTTTGACCTTATGCCCCATAAAATAAAGCATTGTTTGCATATGTCAATTAGTTGAGTCCACTAAAGATGGATTTTTCCCTCTCAAATAGTTTCATTTCAATAACTTGTAGAGGAAAAGTAAAGTATTATGTTTTTCACCAGAAACAAGTAAATATTAGAGTACAGTACACACACACAAAAAAAGTCCTATGCTCTAAATCATCTAAGGGCCCCTCAGGTTTAAGATGCGACCCCCCGCATGAGGTCAGCCCTCCAGACCGGAAACTACTGTACTCAACTACTCCTGTATGTGACACAGTGATACTCACTGGGCTGCCCGGGGCAGCTGAGAGCCCTCTCTAACTCCTCCATCGCCCCCTTCTTCTTCTTCAGTTTCTTCACTAGAGAGTCCACAGCCTTCTCCGCCCACTTCTCCTCCTCATCCCCTTGCTTCCAGCCGAGCAGGCGCTTCACCGCCGGGCTGGTGAAGGAGAATAGGGATGTAATGGAGGTTGAGGAGTTCATTATGAGATGAATAAATGGGGGAGGGTGAGGCGAGATGAGCTGATGGGCGATGTTAAAGGGATAAAAGTTCCCTCGAGGACAGGAGCGAGGAGGCAAATGAGTAGCCAGGACAGATAAGAAACAGAGGTAGGGATAAAAGAGGTAGCGAGATGAGTCTGTGTAAACAGAGTCTGTTGGTTTTTTTTGTATTCCGCTGTTACTTCCGAGCAGTGCTGGTGGAGGAGTTGGACTCCCGCCAGTGCAGCACAAACCCTAAATCTCCTCCCTGGGTTGGCACAGAAGGGATCCGGCAGCTCTGGATTCGAAGCCTCCTGTAGGAAAGGTTATTCCTCACACAGCCAGAAATCCAGGTCAAGTTTCAATCACCTGGCAAGAGAAGTGAGAGACAGTATTAACTGCTAATTTAGCACAAAAAGATGCATGGCTGGAGAGTGAGTTCAGAGGTTAGGTAGAAAAGAGACCTTGGGATTTAATTGTAGGGGTGCTAAGCCAGAGTAACTAAGGTGATAAGCTGATCTGGAGTGATGACAATAGCCAGAGTGAAATCAAAGACTGAACACCACATAACCAAAAATCTACTCATATTTAATGATCTGGGCATTGGAGAAGGATTTCCATGATAAGGAGGCTGTATCAGCGGGGGACTGTTACAGAGAGCACGCCTGCATCAAATCTGATCTCCCCACATGCTGAACAACAAGCTTATTATTTTCTATGGAGAAAATGAAACATGTACCAAAACTGTTGTTAGGGGGGGAGGGCAAAGATGGCCAAGCTCATTTCTAGATTCACCAACAATGAGGAATGTCCTTTCTGGCCTCTGTTTCTATGATCATGCCACTGACGCCCAGGAGCCATACTGTCTGGCCAGAACACATCACAGGACAGGAGGGGGAGAGGGAGAGAGGGAGGGAGACAGACAGACAGAGGGAGAGAGAGCTCCCTGTTTTTGTGTTTGTGTCTTTCTGTCCATCTAAAAAACTATTGAAAAATACAGAAATACCAACAGTAAGGTATATAAATACACAAGTATTCACTCTTTCCACTATATTTGATTGTTTACTTGAGTTTTAATCATCACAGAAGCATTTTCACTCCAGCAGCTCCATCTTACAGATAAATTAACCTTTCTCCAATATTCACACAGTAAAGTAAATATGTCTCCTGTAGCAGGACGTCCTGCGGTGCACAGTATCATATTTGATCCATGTGGCAGAAAACACGAAAACACAAACAAGTTTTTAGTAGTATTGTAGTAAAGCATTCTTGCATGTCAGATTATAGTCGCTCTTCACTCGTTCTGCTCTGCCTGCATGACTGATGCAGATAAAACAAAATCTTGGCAGGCAAAGACAGTAAAGGTGAACTGCAGGCTCTTTAAACCTTCACATCTTATCACTCTGAAGAGACACAACACAGCCAGATTAGAGTTTGGTGTCAAATCTGAGACTTTTCACTTGGGCGGATCTCAGAAAAGACACGCAGGTAATGAGCGGTGTGAATCGGCGTTACCACACGACGCACAGCTGCTTGCTGATAGAAGCGTGTGACCAGCAGTGGTTTCCCGCAGGCAAACAGACAGACAGCTGGGGGTTTACAATGACAGCAAAAGCGCACCGAGCTCAATGCGGCATCAGTCCTCTGTCGCCGCCGCCGCCGCTGCTGCTGCTGCTTTATGGAGCCTGGCGTCGCTCTGTCTGCAGGCTCAGATAGGCTAATTACCTAATGCTTTATCACCAGGACACCCCCTTCCCAAAAAAGTAAACACGCCAGCTTCCTCTACTACAACTACTACTACTACGGCGGGTCACTTTGCCGCTACAGACTCCGGGTTGTGCCCTAACCTCTGAACGCACCTTTACCTATACCTAGGTAGAATATGGGAGCAGACGCTTGGCATCAAAACTCATAACATCACTGCAGACAACGGCTGAACCAGTCAGTCAAACACATGTATCGATTTTGTATGTTTTTGATTATTCTTGAATTCGTGCTCAAGCAGTAGCCTATATAGATTATTGATTTCTGATCAATACTCAGCTATACGATTATACTTTGTAAACCCAGCCATCTCAATAAACCTTCGTGATAACAATTAAAGAATATTTAATCCCCAAAAAGTTGCCCAACAGTGCCCGTGGAAACTTTTTCACGAGTATTTAACAACAATTTTAAAATATTTTACATGGCAGCAAACCCACAACAACATACGAAATAAAGTCACAGTTTCTGGAAATAAACAAAATTAGTTTATTGTCTCACCTCTGTTGTGATAACAAGTGCACCGCAGACAGCCTGATGTGCGTGTGAAGGCTTCCCTGTCTGTAGTAGGCCAGGCCAGCACACTCACTGAGGCAACGAAGGTGTGTGACTGTTTGCGTGTGTATGGGTGTGTGTGTGTGTGTGTGTATGTGTGCGGATCGTGTCTGCGAGCATGTGTGTTGACGTTGAAGCGTCAAGTCAGCCACAGTAAAAGTTGCATCCAGCTGCAGATTTCAAAATACAAGCGCTGTGTTAACAGAGCAAAGTGTGATGCAGGGGGTCAGCGGAAGACAAACAGATGCTTACTTCACAAAAACAAAAGGAAAAACAAAAAGTCTAGTGTGACACAAACTGTAGGCTACTAGATCACCTAAAACAAAAGTGATGTTAGATATTAATCTATAATTCTACATTATTTAATACTTTTTATATACAGTGTATAAAAAACATGTTTTTGAGTTTATAATAGGGAGACAATCCTGTGTTTTGGGAAACTACACGGTTACGAGTCCAGAGAATAAGTTACGTTTTTGATTAGCCTAACTAGGTTTATATTTATAATGAATTCTTACTATTTTTCCAACATATTTCTTGCAAAAAGACTAAAATAAACAGTTCCAATAATAAATCAGTTTCAATACTCCATTTTAAATTTATATTAATAATTGAAAATGAAATCATAGTTAGGGTGCTTAAAAACTTATTAAAAAGTTATTTTTAAACTTTTACTTTTATTGTCTTGCAGCCAAATGTTTGTATTTGTTTTACACAAATTAACGTTACATGAAAAGTTACACAATCAATATATTTTCATTTATGGTTATGGACTGCATTGATGACACCTCAGCCCAACAATCGTCGTGGGCGCACCGCTCATAGTTTTGCTATACAAACTACCGAACATCCGCCTTTATTGTGAAGGTACAGTTGCAGTACTTTCCGGTATTGCCCTGTTCCTCTGCGGTTACATTGACGCAGGTTTGCAGAGCCCGGAGCCTCCACTCCTCCAGCAGCCCCAGCCGAGCGCCACACAGCCTCGGCGGCGTCAGTTTGGCTGGAACCGCAGCGCCTGCATGCGAGATCCCTCCGCCTCCCCTCCCCACCTCCTACCCCCATCCTGGAACTTTCCCAGGATTTCAGGGATTTCAGATTCAGGCCCCGCAGCAGCACCAGCAGCATGCATGTGCGCGCGTGCATGCGTGCGTGCATGCGTGCCACCTGAGCCATGCCCAGTTATGTCTCCCAGTTCAGGCATAGTTGGCCCTAACTAACGCAGGCCAGGAAGAAAAAACAATCCCACCTGTTCCTCCTTTTTCCAGACTGTTCTAATGAACGGCCCTCCCGTAAAAATGTTGTAGCCCTGTAACCATAAGCCTAATGCTCTTTTAATGTGCTTGTTTGTCATTCATTAAGTTCAAGTCTGTGCTGGGTTCTTTAGTAGTAACCTAGTCCTTCACCCTGTTATTTTATTATTGTACAGTTGCTTTGCTTTGGCTTTTCTTTTACATGGCAGTAGCCTACGTTATAGGTGCTTGAAGTCTAATTTGTTTATAATCCACAATATTGTTTATACATGTGAAGTTTCGATCAGTACCTGCCAGTAAAGTCCGATAAATAACAAACAACTGCCCTTAAATAACACTTTCTTCTATGTGACGTGCACGCGCGCACACGCACACACACTACACCTGTAGTTTAACAATATAAATGTAAGACGTCGCCCACAGACGTGAGACTATTAATTGTCTTCCTCCTCTGATTCACTCCTGTTATGAAATCCGGCTTCATGTTTTTTTTTTTCCTCTTTAAAATCGCAGTTGTTTCATTATCTATTGTTGGGAGCCACACAGAGGTCTTTCTCATTGCGGATGGATACGATCCTTTATTGGGAGTGCCGTGACTGGTCCAGTTAATGACGCAAGCCCGACTGGCGACAGTGAGTCTACAAGTTTGACATTTTCACAGTTTACAGCAACTGCTGCGGAACGTAACAATACTCCCAACACTGAAGTGAAACCACTCTGGGGATCCTGTGTAAAACCTTATGATTATTTTTCCTCCACCAACCACCAGGTGGGTCATCAAAATGCATCCACCAGGATTAACTGCCGGTGTACCTCAAATAGGTATCTATCAAAGCCAGAGATTTCCAAAATCTGGTCCGGGGGCCCTCGGGGAAGCCGCGAGAATTAGGACTCAGGGCACAACGATGATCACTATAAACGAAGTGTTTTTTTTTCACTCTTTAGAATTAAGTATAGCAAGAAATCTGCCAAATAATAACCACCTCACCTGCAGAAAACAAGTCGTGACTATCAATACACCTGGGTTTCTTTGAATTCAGATTTTTAAAATATATTTTAGCATCACATAGAGATTAAAGTCTAACTGATTTCCCACAGAATATCGGTAATCAGAGGCAGATCAATAAAATCCACTCCTCATGTAAATTTTTACACCTTGTCACTGAGACAGGAAATCAGAGAAGCGCCACCAGACCATGATTCGTTGCCTGAGTGTCTTGTCTGACTGCTGAGGAGCAGACAGACAGGCAGGGCACAAACAGGATGCTCTCCCCGGGGCTCCGAGAGGCCCCAGAGACATCCGCATTAGCACGAACCGTAGACCTCAGGCTTGCATAAGAAAACAGCTCTATGAAGAACTTCATTTACTGGGACCGCAAAAACGCTTGTTGGACGTTTTCCAGGAAGATGTTCACTGGAGGCTTAGGAGACACAGGAAAGGGGGATGACTTTGGCGATAAATAATGTAATCCAGGGTTTCCCACTCTCTTTCATTTCAAGGAAAAGCCAAACTCATGATAATGTAACCTCGTGGACCCCCCTCCCCATAAAAAACTTCATATTACTGATACCAGCTAACTTCATTTCAGGACTTTAGCTGTTAAATCTAATTTTATACCAAATTAAATAAACTGTAAGTAGAGTCAGATCCTGCAGATTTCTACTAATAATATTTAACTGATATTTTCCTGACCCCGGTGCTCTCTGTAGAATGCCTGATACAAACCCAGTAGCCCCCAGTTTGTGAACCAACAACCAGTGACCTGAGATGAAAGCAGTCATGCACTGTCACACTGTGCATCCTCTGTGATAAGATAGTGCATCTGTTACATTTTGCAGAAAGATATCAAGCACTACAAAAAAAGATTACATTAGCAGGGTGAGGCTTTGTGTCAGACCGTGCAAAGAACACAACCTACCAAAGTCTCAAATGGTGTAAAGACTCTTGGGATTACATTTGATCTTGATGCAAATTTTGAGCTCCATGAGCAACCAATAGTCTTTATCTTGCTTTGATTACAAATAGTTAACATTGCAAGTAAGTCTTTTAAGTTTAAAGATATAAAGACATCAAATCTTACCAGCAGATCTTCTCTACCTCAGCTCTGTCTGGTCCACGGCTCTGCAGTGAGGTTTGTGAAAATGCAACATGTAGATGACACAGTTCACCAGTTTCAACTTGTGTCTATTTGCTTCCTGTCAAATTATGACTGATATACAAGGAGTTACTTGGTCATGAGCTGTGCCTCAGGTCCTCTGTACAGGAATTTCTTTTGCCCTTTTTGCTCTTCGACTCTCAGACATCCTCTCACAAAAGTCTCAGAGAAGCCAAAGAAGTGCACTTTTTGCAAACTATTTTAAAAGCCTTTTTTTTTTTTAACTGTAATAGCAGGGCTGCAACTAACTATTATTGTCATTATCGACTAATCTGACCATAATTTTATTGCTTAGTCAATTAATTTTTCAATCTAGAAAGCACCAGAAATTAGTCAAAAATGCTGATTAAGTTACCCTGGAGTACAGGATGACAACATCAAACCCTAAAAAACAAATAATACAGTGACAAAAGATTGAGAACATCTGCAAATTCTGACATTTGAGAACCTTGAATCATTAAATATTTGGTATTTTTTATGGAAAATATGACAAACAATTAACTGATTATCAAAATAGTTGATTACATTTCTGTCTACTGACTAAATCAACTACTTGTTGCAACACTAGTTCGGTCAATAATGATTTTCAAAGCATAAATTATTGATTTTTTTTATTTATTCTGGTTCAAAACATCCATCCCATCGACCCATCGCCATGTTTCCTCAAAAAAATACAATCCCTCCCTTTTGAAAATCTCATAACATTCAGTCTACCGGTCAGAATCACGACACACAGATGATCAGATCCTTCACATTTCCTACAAGTCATTCTTTCTCACTTAAAACTGATTGGCCACAAAATAAACATTAAGTAACTTAGTAAACGGATCAGTCAGACAGACATTCTGTAGGCCGGAGCAACAGAGATGTGCGTGTAACAGTGGCCATCACAAGCCAATATCCGAATAAAAAAAGAAAAAGGCAGGACCATGAGGAACCCACAACTGTGTCATTACTTCACCTCCAGTGAGAGGAAGAGAATGAGGCATACTGTACTTTGCTCTTCGCTTGTGATTGCAGTGTGTGATGGACACAGTTGGTAATCCCACCTCATCCAAAGGTTTGATGGCCCTATCATAGGTTGTCTCTAGGATACCGGGGCCTGTCTGATTGGCTAGTCAGTCTTATGCGATGACTCCAGTTTCCAGGCTCCGGTGATATAGCGCAGGCGAATGAAAATCAGGTCTCGTCCCATCTGCAGCCAGCTCCAAAACGGGACCAGCTTGGATCCTGGCAGAGCAAACACACAGGCACTTAATTTTAAACTGACGCTTTTACGGGGCAAATAATGGAAATATCCCAATTTGCTGACATTTAATGCTGATAGGCCATACAATAACACCATCAGCAAAGACTTAATCACAGCAGAACTACACAGGCTTAGAAATGCAATAGTGAATTTGCCACAGTCAAAAACATGGTAAAACAAAACAGACAAGGAAAAAAAGAACGAAATCTTTGAGGAGAGTAAAACCCACAAAGATCAGCGAGTAGAAACACCAACAGTACGTAATTACTGACAGAACATTAAACAAGGAATAATGAGAAGTCATAAAAATATATAAAAATCAGCCAATCACAGACTTACAAACACATCCAACAGAGATATTTATAGAACTACAGATAGGTGAGACAGTGGGAGGACACATGTCCACATATTCCATGAAAAACCTACCTTCTATTTCAGTCCAGTTGACTGCCACCTCTGCTATGGGGATTTTAAAACACTGAGCAATATACAGCAGCTCCACATCAAAAGCCCTGACAGAAGAAAGATACAAGTGTACAGAAACTGCATTAAAATTGATGTTCATTGCAGAGTATGGAACCTCATTTCTTTTTTGGTTTTGACTTAAATGTGTCCACAGAACTTAGTGCTGGGAACTGTTAAGTACTGAAAACTAGCATTAAATGCCTGGTCCGAGTTGTATTATTGTTGTTCATTATTGATCAGATAGTTCTTGACTTGAATAAAAATGATGCCTAACATTTAGGCAAAGCAATCTTATTTGTTTTTTTAAAAAGATTATTTTATTTAGATTAAGTTATTGTACGGGTGCTCGTATTCAGAAAATGAACATTTCAGAAGAAAGCTTCTTTTGTGCAATGAAATAAGTTTTGTTAAATTTCAAACATAAAGCAGCCCTCCTAGCAACACTGACCTTTATCAGAAAACATGAAAGTCCCTACAAACCCATACCCCAGCAAAACAGGTGTTTTCACTCATGTCTCCTGATTGGACCTCTCTGGGGGACAGGAGAACTTACCCTATTATTATTCTTATTGGTCCATAAAGTTTGGTGACATCATGGCTTTCCAAGCAAAGTTCTGCCTAGCTTCAACCTGACTAGAGGTCTAATTAGCTGGGTTAATTGAAAACACCTGTGTGAGGTTGCTGGTTACATTTTTAGAAGCATGATTTGTTTTTTTACCTGTTTGTCTGCTGATCAAATTAAGAAGGCATTTTCAAACATCACTTTGTCGACAGTGTGATAACCTCATACACACTAAGGACTGTTTCTAAAATAAGTGACAGGTTGATTGTTAGCAGCATGTTGCTGTCACCGTGACCAATAAACATATATGGTCAATTTCATTAAGGCAAATTCATGAAGTGTCCATGGTGAAGATACGTCCTTACCATCGCTCCACATGGAGAGAGGAAAAAGTCTTGAGTGCAGCCTCACGTGTGAAAAGCTTGAAGCCACACTGTGTGTCCTTGATCCCTCTCACACAAAAGAACCACACCAGGAAGTGAAAGCCAAACATAAGGAATGTGCGAAACACTGATCGCTGTGGCAGAGACACAACAGTGGTTACTTAGTGGTTAGACAGACGTGCTCTACAATACTCTGGATGATAAAAGACAGATAATTACCTGAGCTACAGACTCTTTCTCCAGGTGAGCTCTGGAACCACAGGAAATTGCCATGTTCTCCTAAACGTACAAAGACAGGGGGGTTTTAAGGTTGGCCACACACTACCCGCCTTCTGTTAATACATATATATAAACAGAACAGTAATAACTGAACACAGCCACACCGGTTTAGGGTTGAGATCATTAAGTCCAGCCTCCACTTTGTCAATGTCAGCAAACTTTGTGGCTCCGTCAGCATCAGCCATCAGAATGACTTTACCTCTGGAGCTCAGGGTTCCCTTTAAATGACACAGAGACGGAAAAAAATGCTTGTAAATCAAAACTAAATAAACTTCTTACTATTGTTTTTGTGCTGCATTTGAGACACACTGTAGTTTGACAGTCTCACCATCCGCACAGCTCCTCCTTTCCCCCTGTTCTTCACCAGCGTCAGGACCCGCACTTTATCTGCACCATACTTCTTGGTGTACCCCAAAGCAACCTGGCGAGACATCACAACAGTGTCCACTCACAAAACAAACCTCTTATTGGTATCATTTTGAAATGTTTAGCTAAGCCAAAAGGAGCTGAGCAAAAAATAAAATTCCTGGTAACATATTGCCTAAAAAGATTTTAAATTATTACCTCTGTGGTTTTGTCTTTGCTGCCATCGTCAACCACAATGACCTCATAGGTAAAAGAAGGGTTTTGTTTCTGCAGTGAGGAAAAAACATGAGGGATTTGTTTCACAACAGGCAGTTTTTCAGTTGAGTGCTGCCACCTACTGGCCTCTTTTGAGAACAACAGCCATAAGCGTTACCTTTGTTTCACCTTTCAGATGATAAAACTGCTTCTCTTACATCAGTTAAAATAACAAAAACAAAATAATTCTTAGGCTCTTTTAATTGTGTCCCTTTAAACTATAACTTTATTGTTGTAAGATTTAATGTAACACTGCCCATATGAGGCTAAGCACTTACCTGTCTGTTTTCTAAGTACTCCATAGCTTCTTCCAACATCACAGGCACTGCAACGACACAGTCAGACACATATTAGTGCCTATGACCTACTGCAGGTGCATGGTAACCAGTGTAATTTAAATGGCAACAACCTGCATGGTAACTAAAGGCTTTACAAGACAATTCATCATTAAACACAAAGTAAACTGTGCATTTATTAACATGAAACTGTCGCTGAGGAATTTCAAAGCAGCAAACATATATTAGGTCCTTAAAACACAGAGTTATAATGTATCCTATATACTGTACATTCCACATGTATCCTGTGAATGCACAGATATCACCCAACAGAGTGCACTGTATCTGCATTCAAGCAAAGACAAATGCTGATGGGGCTCTAGTGGATAATATGTCACTGCTCAAGTAACTGTGCAGAAGTTCCTGAAAGACACCTGTATGTAAACCCCCCACCCCACCCCTTCACTCACTCCGGAGCTCTTCATTGTAGGCCGGGATCACCACAGAGAGCACCCTGGAGTGGGGATCGTGCAGGCTGGGGAACAGTTCCTTCTTTCCTGAGGCGGTGAGGAAGTACTTCTCCTTCTCGTGGCGTGTCAGGTTCACCATCCCGGCAGTGACGTGCGCTACAACGAGCACCTGAAAAGAGACTCTTGTTACACTTTGCCTTCGGCTACTTTTAGAATCTTTAAACAAAGGTGTAAGATAATTTTTTGACATGATGAACAGAAGAGAAGAGAACAATTGTATCAAGTGGAATAGGTATAATAACTAAATTTCTGTCAGAGCTACAGCTTAAGTGTGTAATGGAGCAGAGGCACAGCAGTGTTTGTTGTTACCACGACTTTCAGTGATTTATTTGCTTTAATTTTATGCCTTACTGCTTCTTTTTGTAACATGTAATTTACAGTCTGTTTTATTGTTATTTTTAATTGTCGCCTTTGCAGGTCCATGACAAATATTGGATTGAATTCCTTTTTGAATATCAGATTTCTTCTTTTTAATACTTGTATGTATATGTTGTATTGCAGAATAAAATCAATTCAAATGTTTGTCTTTTGTCTGTGTTTTAATACATTTGAGAATTTTCTTACAGTGGACAACTCTTGCTGCTAATTTGGAGCATTTAAAATTATGATTTCTTCAGGATTAACAACTATATTTTAGGAGGGAGAAAAGGAAGTGTCATAAAATTAAGGGAAAGTACAAGATAAATAAGACTCTAAAAGTTCATAATTAGCCTGAGCATAATACATTGCTAGAGGACTTCTTCCACAGAGATAGACATCAACACTGTCACTCAGTGGGTGCAAAAATCGGGAAATGAATGTGGACAGTTTCTGCCTCCCATTACAAACCAAACACCTAAAACAAGCTACAACAGATCTCTGCCAACACAGTGTTAAAACATTATTATAACTACTTACCACAATTAAACCCAGGGCTGCTAATGCGACCAAGGCTTGAACTATTTCACAGAGGAAATCCATTTTCCATTAGTTAGCCTGCAGCCACTGACAGACCACCACTCAAAGTGCTTAGCTATAAAGCTAGCTCGGCTTCCCCTAGCTTTGTTTCGTGTCCTGCAGCCTGTTGTCTGATTCCCCAGGTTTCACAGGAAAATACAAGCTAAGGAGATTGTTTAGAAGGTAGAATAATAAAATAGGAGCCCTTATATTTCCATGGGTGGCTCAATGAACTCTACTCCCAATCACAACTGTACACAACGCTGACAAGGAAGTACCAAGTTTTTCTCGACACATCATCAGTTTGAGGCAAGAGAGCACCGAGCGGCCCGGTGATTTCTACACTGACACCTAGCGGACAGGGGTGGGAGTGACCACAAGAACTGTACAGAGGTGGTGGTGGAGGAGGAGGAGGAGGAGAGGGAGGTGTATCCCATGATATTCACGCACTGTCCACACCTCCATTGCTCTGGTGTAATTTCAGACAGATGAATCAAAATCTACATGGCAGGATACCACCAGCAGAACACAAGAATGTTATTCATTTATTTATTGATCCTATATAAAAAATAGATTTACTCTTAAACTGACATTTTGTTATAAGCTAATGCATAAATATGTGGAAATTATGTTTGTGAATAACAAGATGTTTTCTCGGTGGATATTAAATAAATGAAGTGGGAGTTCATTGACATCAAAATCGCATTTGTGCTTCCTCCTAACCGGCTACCGTAGTGCGGACGCCAGACCCACGTGGTTAATCAAAACATCATGGCGGCTGGTTTCAAGTAAGATTGAACAGACTGTAACTGTTAGACATAAAATAATACTTTTTAAGTGTGTTACCCTCAGTTATAAAGCTAATTTATCAGTAGCGCTGTATTTCATGTGTGCCTTGACTACTGTTAGAAAAATAAAGGATCCGGATGTTAATGAGCCGTGTCCTGTTCTACTGATCGCTGATATAGTTCGCATATTTATAATTTATAATATATTTGACTGCAGAATAGTTCGATATAAGCAATAACAAGCCAGTCCTGTAACTGTCTTTAACTGTTGTCCGGCACATAACCGAATTCTGTATTATGGGCGAATAAGCAGATCTGTTACTGATCAATGTATTGATGATCGGTTCAGTCTGTGTAACTCAATCACCTGTCTCTCCCTCCTTCCTCCTACACTTCAGGACTGCTGAGCCTATGGAGTACCACAGGAGTTTTCTGGTCAGTGATAAAAACACAACTTATGTCCAACACGTTCAGCTTGTTCCTCTGAGTAAATGGTCACAGATTTCTATTCATTATTAATGTCAGTTGTTAATGTCACTTTACAGAAAGAAAACTGTCGACCCGATGGGCGGGAGCTGTCAGAGTTCAGAACCACAACACTGAACATAGGTGAGAGACAGACCTGATTCTCGTCCACACTATAAATGATGTGTTAACTGTGTTTTTTCCGAAGTCTACATGGGATCATTTTCTCTCTGTTCAGGGTCCATATCAACAGCAGATGGCTCAGCTCTAGTGAAGGTTGGAAACACTACTGTCATCTGTGGGATCAAAGCGGTAAATGGTCACAAACACAGACATTAAAAAGCTTTATTTAGATGATTTTGGACCAGATAAATAGATGTTTACTCATCTCTCCTGTTTCTTCATGTGCAGGAGTTGGCAAACCCGACAGTGGAAGCACCTGGTAAAGGTTACATTGGTAAGTATGCTGGGTGTCAAGTGCTGATTTAAAGCAAGGTACACCAGGTGGATATGGATTGTAGTGTCACTATCAGCAGCTTCTGGGGTTCCAAATAAGCAAACAAGCAAACACTGACTGCAGTGCTCTCTCTGTTTGTCAGTCCCTAATGTGGACCTGCCGCCTCTGTGTTCGTCTCGGTTTCGACCGGGCCCACCAGGAGAACAGGCCCAGGCTGCCAGCCAGTTCATTGCTGATGTAATTGAAAGGTGCAACAGATTCTAATGCACCTCCTCAGGTGTGTATTACCTCTTCTTAACGTCTGACAGTGCTTTTAATAACCTGATTTTTTTCCTTCCTTTGGATCCTGCAGCTCTGAAGTGATACAAACAGAGGACCTGTGCATTGAAAGAGGAAAGGTAAATCCAGAATCATGCCACGTGGACTGTAGCTGTAAGATTGTTGTAAACACTGGGATCATTGGTGCTGATTCTGTTGGTTGTTGTTGCAGCTCTGCTGGGTGCTCTACTGTGACATGATGTGTCTCGACTATGATGGGAACGTGTTGGATGCCTGTGTTGTTGCCCTGCTGGCTGCCCTGAAGAACAGTATGTCTATGTCTGTCCTCAAGTGTCACTGCAGCATCTTTCCAGCACATATTTTAGGCTCATGCACACAACTATCCTGCCTCTCACTCTTAGTGAACTAATTCTTTATGACCTTGTCCACAGTGATCTATCTCTGTTTTGCATGCTGCTTTTTCTCAGTATATTAACTCCACAGCTTCCCTGTTTCCCACAGCACAACTCCCAGAGGTCACCGTCAACACAGAGACATGTACACCAGGGGTGACTTTAGAAAAGAGGCACGGGCTGCGCATTAACAAACATCCGGTCGCTACCTCTTTTTGTATCTTCGATGAGTAAGTGAATGATTTTTCAGTTTGTCTAACCAGGATAAAAACTGCATTCAATGTTGGTTGAGTGTGATCCTGACCTGCTCTGTGCTGCAGCTCCATACTGATTGTAGACCCCACAGCCGAGGAGGAGAGCCTGGCAACAGCTCAGCTCACTGTGGTGACAGATGAGGAAGATCGACTCTACTCTCTACACAAACCAGGTCAGAATACACAGTGTGTAATGACTGGCTTCTCCCTGTGGAGCTCATCCAATTTCTTTTTGATTGCACAAAGGAAAAGTCATGAGGAACTACCGGTTATCAGAAATGCAGAGCTGAAAAATGTGGCTCTGAAAGTTGCATTTGATCTCTAAACTTAGTCCAGTCTGTCCTGGGATATATTACGCAGTTCAGCACTACTTTTGGGCAAACAAATCAGAGGTTACATTGCAGCCAATACAGGTTAGGAAGCCAAAGTTGCTATTTAAGTGTAAATTATTATCCACTTTCAATGATTGCTATAAAGCATTAAATGTATTGAATACCTTTATATACTAGACTCCAACTACTCCCTCTTTCTCTTGCTGGTTATTGGCATTTTCTAACATTTTTGTTGTTCAGGGTGATGTATTTGTTATGAAATGTTTTTGTTTAGGGGGCTTTTTTTGTCATTAGTTCTTTTGGTGCTGGTGTCATACATGCTGCATGAACCTGGTTTTGAATTATGTGTGATGAGTTAAGTCAGACTAAGTCCTGCTCCGATGTCAAGTGCTCTCACTAGAAGAATGAGGACTGCATCCCAGTTACAACTGTAAGCCTGACAAATGGTATAACCGGAGCTCCTGCAGTGTGTGGACATTAAATCACATCATACTGACTGTTCTATGAGGTTGAATGGAAAGAAACACAAAAGAAAAGACAAAACATCACCACTAACAACCTTTCCCTCCGGCTCAGGTGGGACGTCACTGTCGGGACAGAAGCTGCAGGAGTGCATCAGCCGAGCAACAGTGCGACAGAGAGAGATCCAGAAACTCATTAACAAAGTCATACACAGCGTGAAGACAGCACAATAAAGAGCCTCAGACAATGCTTTTTTATCTAAAAGCTGTATTTTCCACTGTCAATATATATTCTTTTTTTTAATAACAATAAAACTGCTGACAAAGACTGCTTAAAAAATTATTTCTCAGTGTCCAGAAACATCTCACACACACACTCAGTTGATGTCTCGTAAGAATACGCTCATGGCTCCTGAACTAATTAAAAGGAAATGCCTTTTCAAAATGTGCTGTACAAAAGCAGGTACACCGTCTTGCATGTTGATCTTGAGTCCTCGGTTGAGCCCTGTGCCGGGAATTGCTAACAGAAGAAAGACTTCCAAACAGACTGAGAGGTAGAGAGCTGCCCCCAGGCACTACTCCAAGATCAGATTTGCATTTTCACATGTAATGGTTATATGGAGGATTTGGTGTCAATGAGCTCAGCTGGGATCCGTGCTTAAAGGGCAGTTTCTACCGGGGGTGGGGGGTCAACCAAGCAGAGGCGGGAGGATCAGGAAAGCTCATGAGGAATCCTCTGAGAATGTGCATTCATGATCCTCTCAGTCCACGGGGGCCTCCGTTAAAAAAAGTCTTCCTGAAGGGGCAAATGTGTTATTGTGGAAGCCCGCTACCTACGAGAACCATCTTTTTCTGTTTCTTCTCAAAAAAATATCACTACGGTTCTTTAAGCGTAGGGCTACCTGTTCTAAAAACCCCATCGTCTGTGGTGGACACAGTTTTGGTTCTCCAAAACCTCTGACAACCATTACATACAAATTTGTCAGCTAGAAAAAGACGAACAGAAACGGCAAAAAAG
The DNA here is from genome assembly GCA_033238685.1 of Lates japonicus. Classification (NCBI taxonomy): domain Eukaryota; kingdom Metazoa; phylum Chordata; class Actinopteri; family Centropomidae; genus Lates; species Lates japonicus. Next base: position 6,237,204 of record BRZM01000002.1, on the reverse strand, counting down.
TCTTTTTTTTGTCTGCAGTCTCCACAGTGAGGCAGACAAAGAGCACAGTATGGATCATTCACGTCCTTGTGTAGCTGGGGGACAGGGTTTTTTTTAGTGTGATTTTAGTCTGTCATGACTTAGGGAGGGGCTGTGGCGTGCTCCTCTTCCTCTTACTTCTTGGTTGGCTGGCGGTATGTTGCCGTGGCGCTCCCCCCTGAGGAGCTGCTGCTCCCATAGCCATTTGCTGCTGCTGCATTTGGTGCTGCAAGAATTGCAACTGTCCAGTGCAGAGAGAAAGATGGAAAACAAAAAATATCAGAGGCGATTTCAGTGTGTTACTACAAGCAACATAATGCATGTTCTCCTCAGTGGGTCTAAGGTATGTGTAAGCATCTGCAACATGGTTAAAAAAACAGTCACTGGCACCAGTGTTGAGCAGACTCCCTCACTGAAACTGGAATCAAATCATCTTAAATTACCAGCAGAATGCTCTGTGTCAAAGATATCTAAATGAAGTGCCACGGGTTAGTGAAGCTGAACTGAAGCCTGACATACAAGAGGAGTGTGCGGAGAAACACAGAAGAGTGGTTAATGGGTTGCAGAGGGGAGGGAAGAGGAAGGAAGAGATACAGATTCGGGGCGGGTCGGGGTGTGTTGGGGAGTGAGGCAGGATACAGTCAAGCAGCACCAGTGGCGTTCTGGAGACACAAATTATTGGCTGTGATCCTGGCAACGACAGACATGCAGCTTAGCAACCGTGCTTTCTGCTCAGAGTAAGTCAGCAACTTCAACTGGGCAAAAAAAAAAAAAAAAAAGAAATTTTAAACACCTTACGCTTCATGCTTACAGTATAACAGACTATCATCTCTAATCTGTCATGATGCAGTCAGCAACATTTAAACAGTATGTATACGATAACAATATTTCAGATCCTGTTCTTATGTGCTTTGTAAGAACATGCCTCCCGCTTCGACACGCTGTTAGTTGCTGCCATCGGAAGTGCCACAAGCTCTGGTGTGTGGGTTGCTCGGAGTACTGGCACTGCTGTGATCTTTGTCAAACAACATATTAACCAAACATACAACACAAGATGGAGTGAATGGTGTGGATCTACAACAAAAGAAAAGAAAAAAAATCCACATGGCAAGTGGTGAAAGAGGATGTGGATGAAAATCAGACCTGGGGTGATACAATTTTAACTACAACTATTCAAATAGATGTACATTTAAAAATCAAAGAATTAAGTACATAAAAACCTAATTTAAAAAGACAGAAAAGAGGTAGACTAAAATACGTTTTCATTAGTCTTACACAGTTAGTTACACCAAATCTTTAAATTTTAAAGTCAAAGCCAGCTTCTTAGGGGCCTTAAATGTATTTTTTATTCTGAACACAACTGTTTACAAAGTCTTTTTTAAATCCATTAAAAATTTACCCAGGTCTGATGAAAATATAAAACTTATGTGAAAAGAAAGATTAAGAAATCCTAGTCTTAGTCAGACACAATTTAAATCCCTGACGGTTTCTAATGAAGCACAACATACACCTGCCTGCTAAATGAAGGCATGGAGAGTTGGCTGATGAATTTAGTCTCAGTGTTTGGCTCCTACAAAAAATGTATATGTGTATACAGATGTTAAAGTTGCTGTATTACTTGGATCTGTGGCTGGTGCTGCTGCTGAAGCCTTGGAGAAGGCAGCGGGGGCCCAGACCCGTCCAGCCCACAGCCCAACTGGGACAGCACTACGGGGGGGAGGGAGGGAGAGAGGGAGCCCCAGAGGGGAGGATGTGGCCGCAAGAGGGAGAGAAGCAAAGGAATGGGGTAAAGTATGAAGGGAGAAACAAGCAAAAAAAGGGGGGGGGGCAGTGACAAGGTTGAGGGGGAGAATTGGGGTGGGGGGTGGTTTCAGTGATACATAACCACACAAGAAAAGAAGTGAAATGGAAGGAGAAGACAAAGAGAGGGAACATTGCAGGGAGGCCGACAGCACACGTACATGACCATGTGCACAGAGAGTTTTAAGTAGATTATGAGCAGATAGCATGAAGGGGGTGAGCCGGAAAATTGCAAGTGAGCAGGGCAAGTTGAGAAGGTCGACAGAGCAAGAGGGAGAGACATAGGGGTGGGGGCCAAAAACAACAGAGAAAAAAGAAAAAAAGAAAATGTAGCAGAGAAGAAGGGGAAGTTGAGTCTCTCCTGTCAGTTGTTACATGCTCCACTGAGAGGAACAATGGCTAACTTCAGTAAAATGATCATGTTTAGTTACAGACTATGAGTCCTACTGTACAGTAATTACAATAATGAATACATTAGTAAATCTTATCTTATTAGTACTAGTTAGTGGCATGGTGTCAACTTGTTCTGAAACAGGTTAAGGGACCGAATGAAGGGAAATGTTGTAGAGAAATCTGTGTGGGTTTATTGTGTATTTGTGTGTGTGATTGAGGGGAGGTGGTTCATACCTGCTGCCTGTGGAGACATGAAGCCTCCGACTCCCAGGTTGATGACCGCTGTTTGCTGGTTTCCTAAACTTTGATCTGACCCCTGGTCACCCTGTCCGAGAGTCAAGACAGAGAGATTATCACACACAGTTGCCACCCACACAACTGTTCACTGCCATCACAAAATCCTTTAACTAACAAAGAATCAAGCAGTGATGTGAGAGGTGCCTCACCACAATATTCTGTTTTTGACACATTTGAAGATTTGAACTCTTTCTCCTTCTAGAGCCATAAGCATTAGTTTACCATTTGAGTATACCACTATTTTTCTTTTCTTTTTTTTTGGACGCAAAATTGCAAAGCACTTTACAAAGCAAGATATCATTGAAACATACCCGGAAAAAAGTAAAAGACATGAAGAAGATGGAGATAAGCACAAATTATGAGGTCAGAAATAAATAACACTATCAAAATTATGTTTTGAAAGTGGTTTTAAAAGATGATTTTACTACTTCTCCTCTGTGAGCCCAGAACAGTGAGGGTCCAGCCATTAGGCCGTTATGAGGTGTTTTTGGCAGTGCTTACTGCCTCTCTCCTACAGCGCTTGCTTGAATACGTCAGTATCAGCTTGGCACTGTTGAATTCTGGGCTTTACTCCCATTATTCGCTACAGATTTGTTCAAACTTGCTCTTGAATGACTGAGAGCATCTTGACAGCTGTCATGAAGTCATTCCATAGAGTTTCCATTGTGACACAAGTCTGGGTTCAGCTAGGTCACCCAGGCACTTTCAATTTCTTGCAGTAAAGCTATATTTGTCAATATATTTATATATACATATATATGATTGAATCACAGATCCTTGCCCTAGCTTCTTCATGGAGCTCTGACTTCTTCCTTCTGGCACCTCTGACACACAGCCCAGAGTGTTCCTTGGCTCATTTTCCTAATATGCATTCTATTGACTGTAAGTGCTTGAGTGCAAATGTGACTGTGTGTCTCACCGTCTCGCCCTGCTGTTGAGGACTGGAAGTGGCTGACTGACTCTGCTGTGGGGAGAACTGAGACAGCTGCTGCTGCTGCAGAGAGTTAAAGATGAGAGGACCAGTGGGGATCTGGGAATGCAAAACACAAACACACACACACCGACAAACAAAAAGTAGGGGAGTAACAGACAGAGGATAAGGACAGGGTTGAAGATGGGCAGAGGAGAGGCAGAGGGGGAAGGAATGATGCACATGTAAGCAAAGGGGGACAAGAGCAAGGGAAAATTGGAGAATTAACAAAGCAATCAAACAACACAGGGTAACTAGATCATCACCGCTATCACAATATCAATAAAGGACCATAAAGGGGATGTTATAAGCAATGATCTTGAAGGAAACAGTGCCTGTGCTCAGATTATTCCTTTACTTCTTCTGCCAAATCCCTTGACCTCCCCAAGCACAAGCTTTCTCTAAGAGACTCTGTGCATCTCAAGAGGTAGAGGGTGGCACTAATGCTGTCAGGGTATGGTTCAATTTCATTCAGGGCACCACATACAAAAGACTCATGCCCCTGTAGCACTGGAACAACGCAATAAGAGGTGCTCACTACATGACATACGCAGTGAGCTGCAGGAAAGGATGTGTGAGCAAATTAAGCGGCACAGTTGATTCACACACACACACACAGTTCATCACTCTTCTGGGTGCCAAACAAATACAACACAGTGCATGCAACTAACAGTGTTACGGACTAACTGGTACAGAGTCGTACCTGCAGTAGGTTCAGTGGTCTCAACCCTGTACTGCTGTTCAGGCCAAAATGGCTCCCTGCAAGACAAATCAGTTACATTCACCACACAGACAAACAGAGAATTTACTTTACTATATGAGTTCATCTCTGGACTTTTTCATTAGACCAACTAGACTTCTTTGAATTTGAACATACACTAGTATTAGATTTTACTAAAATTACACTGTTGCTGTTTCCATTTCCTATTAAAACTTTCAGTTCATTTTCTGTAACTGTCTTTTTACACCTGTGACTCATGCACTTAAGATGTCCTCCAATTTCTCCCTTTACATAATCAGACTTTTTGGATTAAGTTTTTCCTTAGGGAGGTTTGGATGGATTGGAATTTTTTGTTATTGTAGGCTTGAAAAGCTTGTGACACACCGTACGCAACAATGCTAAAAAAAATAAAGACTGTTTAAGTATGGAGTCACTTCCTGGAATCCTGAAGCAGCCAATGTGTCTTCAACTCTCTCAAAATGTCCCCGAGCAATACAGTAAATCCTCATATCTTCCTGGTCAGCTGCAAAATGCAGATTGTGCTGTAGGATCCTGTTTGGTAAAGTGAGGTCCTATTGTTTCGTCCTCTACAGTGAGGTCTGGATCAGCATCCCTGCAGCTGAAATTCGCTATTATACTCAAGGACATGTCAGCAGGTTGGATGCAAAAGAGCATGGGAAGTTCACTGAAATCTCTTACCCGTCTGTGCTGCGGACTGCATGGTGGGCATCAGCCCTCCAGGTGGCAGGATTCCACTCAGGTTAAGGCCTGGACCCAGCATGGGGTTGGAGCCACTCATCAAGGTCTGAGGACTGCTACAAAAACAGTACAGGACTGTCATGAAAAATGACGAGACTAGCAGCATGGTGTCAGCATGGCATCAGAGACTATTTATTTTCTTACCAGACGGAGCTGACCACATTGATGAAATTCAGCCCTGCAGGGTTGGCCATGACCTGCGACGAGGTGGTTCCTGTGGTGATGGACGTGCCCATGGTGGGCAGGGGAATGGTCATGACGGGCAGCGGCTGGCTAAGAGCCAGCTGCTGCTGGGCAAAAGGCGTGAGGAGGGCAGGCTGCGACTGGCTCTGAACCATGGGAGGGTCTGAAGGGGTGGGGGTCACCGAGAGGGGAGCAGAGAGGGAGTCGGTGGGGTGTGGGGTAGAGCATGGCGTGTTGGTGGGTGTCGGGGTGGATGGCTTGGGTGTTCCCGATCCTTAAGGAGGAGAAAGAGGGTAAAACAATTAAGAAGATAGAGAGGGGTACATTTCAGCAGGTGACACCTATAAAGTTTTGTAAGCAAGAGCTTAGTATAACAAAAATACAAACTCATTCTGTCAGTTCAGTGCTTGATTAATGTTTTTGGCACTTCAAATTTATGACAATGATTACTTGGCTAAATGGAAGCTAATATTCCTAAGTAACAGCTGAAATAAGTTTGAATTATGAGACTCTAGTCATGTCAAAACCATGCCATTTTTCTGACAATCTACATTCCAGCTGGCTTTAGTTGAAATACATAATCCTATAGAGAAAAGTGCTTGTGGTGATGCAGTTTCCTGTGTGCTTGTCAAGTTCCAGACACGTCCTTGTAGTTTTATGCTTCCATATTTCTTAAGACCTGGACTCTTGTCAATGTCATTTTTCATTATTTCATCAAAAACAAATTTCCAGATCTGGAAAAGTTAGTAGCTAATGTAAGATATTCCAATACGACTAATTTTCACAACTGTAGCTGTGCCTGATGAAGGCAAGCAGCCCAGCAGTTACTCAGACTCAACTGTACTCACTCTGTGAGGAGCCCATCGGGGAGAGGGAGGCAGGCGACAGCAGGCCCACCTGGCCCAGCTCCATGGAGTGCTTCCTGTTCAGAGACTGGCTTTTGGCTGGAGGGGGCGTAGGACACTTGAGTAGACCACTGGTGGTTTGTGAACTATATGGATTACCTAATGAAGAGATAAGAGTTGACATATTTACTGCATATAAACAGGAGGAATAAAAACAGATCTGGTTAAACCCTTGTTAAGAGGCAACTTGCACTGAGCCTGCTCTGTGAAACATTTCTCTCTGACCTTATAAATTCATATTCAAGAACTTTATAGTCTTGTGCAAGTTGGTGTATGAGCTATATACAGTTTGCCCCTTCACCAGGGATGTTTCAGGTTCAGGCCTTCCCCTGTAACAACTGACCTCTGTGTCACCTGGCAGTCTTAAAATCCTCCTCTTGGCACTTCTGTGCTGCTAGAGTTAATCACACTAAATTTGATGCATTCCAGTTTTTTTGTTGCCATTTAAGGTTTGATTGCACCCCTTTTCCACCGACCTGTCTTATCTACTTTGGTTTCCAGTTTTCTACAATTACCACAACTCCTTTCAACTAACACCATGACAAAGGGGGTGAATTTGGTTCTTTAAAATTCAAAATATTTGTTGACGAAGGAAAGAGTACCACAGATTTTCCCTATCATGTGTATATGTTTTCTACCACACCGCTCTCAGGAATCATTACTTCATCTTAGCAGTAGTAGATGTACCTGAGGAGCTGCTGCCTGATCCTGAAGGCAGTTTGATGGGAGGGGGTCTGTGCTTCACTCCCTTTCCCAAAACAGACGTCTGGACCAGTGGAGAAATACCATCACCCTGCAGATGACATTTAAAACAATTTTTCAGCCATTGCCAATCACATAAAGCAGTACCAGTGGCAGCATAGCCAGTCCTTAACTTAAGACTTTAGTAAGGAAGGAGGTAAGGAAGTACTTACCTCATCTTTTGCTGGGGGAGGGAGGCCCCTGTCCCATGTTGCCTGAGTTATGGGACATCTTGACCTGACACTTCACATCTCTCTCATACACTCCTTTGTACTGAGTAAGAAATCTAAGAAACAGATAAAACAAAATTCACATCATGTTCTCCAACAGCATATCCCTGAAAGCTGTGTATCTGATGGGATTAGCTTCTCGACAAAAGACAACATGGTGACTCACCGGTCTGCATCTATCTTGGAGCCTATGAGGAAGCTGTGAATGAGACAAAAGAGATGAAGGATGAGTGGATTTAGAATGGCGTTTCAAATTCAATCATGTATTTTGGATTTGTCTCACAGACTGTTCTTACGGGGGATGTATGAGCTTTAGGTCTGTGCTGTCCTCCTCTGCTTTTGGTTCTTTAGCACAGTAGATCTTCCCATACACCAGTGGATCACCCATCGACTGGAAGATCGACACCTTGGTCCTCTGTGCTTGGCCCCCCACCTCACACTCAAAAGTGTAGTCATCTACAACTTCCTGTGTAAAAAAAGTGGACAAAGACAAAAGGCAGAGGAGGAAGATAAAAGAGAGGGATGGGTAAACTGTAACTGCACAGGCAAAGGTGGCATACTGTTTAATGTGTGGTCACAAACATTTATGTTCACTTAAACAATTAGCCTTGCCTCATGACCTTTCCTGTGCATGGCAACACCTGCTTCAGGGCTCAGCACACAGAATATATTACCCTTTGCCTCACTGACTTTCATAAGGGATGAAGTATTAGAAAAATATGCAAAAAAGAGTCCAGCACAATTTATAGACAGAAGCAATGTCCCTGACACGGTCTATCTGCAGTCCAGTGTGGTCTCTTTTCCAGAATAGCCGAAGGCATATGTGAAATTCTGAAACGTTCCACATTTACTGCAGTTTTCACAGCTGATTGTGGAAAAGTAATTGGGTTAAGGTAGTTAAACCCTTTAGAAGATTTCTTTTCTCTTTGTTTATAATAAAACTAATATTTGTAAGTACATCATTAAAAGGCTGTGTGGTAATTTTTTATCATGTAGAGGGGTCAGCAAAGTGAATTTCAGGGGTAGGGGGGTCAATTTTACTTCATTTCCTATGGAGCATTACAGATTACACTCAACCACTCCCTGCTTATTTCTGGCAGCAAGCAGCCATCATTGATCTAAACCCTCAGAGAATGTTAATGTTGCTGTCACACTTACCTCAGCAGGCCAGATCACAGTAGTGGGCTGAGTGTCCTCCAACTGCAGGGATCTCTCAACCACAGCATACTTTTCCACCTAGAGAAACACGAAAACAAATCCATCTGGTTTGGTATGCTCTACATTATAACTGTCAGACTGTGAGTAGAGTGGGTTTTAAGTGGCGTTGGTTCAAGCGTATAAGTGACAGTGCTATAGGTGAATCCCGAGCTACTTACATCAATCTCCCTTGGTACAGTTAGTTGGCAGTTGTTCTGCTTCCACATGTCAACACACTGTAAGTGATGACAGCCAAGAAGCCAGGACGACAGCATAAGGAAAGAAACACAAGAGGTATCAGCAAAAACAAGTGAGAGAGCACTATGACAACATACATTGAACCAAACAGAAACGAGGCAGTACTAAAATATCAGCTTGTCTTCACCTGTATTTTAGCAACTTCCTTGGGGAAATTAGAAGACATTTTAACATGGCTGAACACAATCCTGGGAGGCAACATTTCCTCAAGTTTCATTGAAATATATTAGTGCTGTGACAGATGAACAACAGTATGTAAATAGTGTACATATGCTTGTCCCATCATGTGTGCGTTGACTACTTACGTTTCCGATCTTTGAGATCTTCAGGTCTATGACAGGAGCAGGTTTCCTCTCCTTCCTCCTCTGCAGGTAGTCATAGAGTCGTAGCTGCGGCGGCATGGGCAGATGGGACAGCTCCTGCTGCCTGTTTAGTGCAGCTCGAGAGTGCCTCTTGAAACACCTACAATGAAAACAAACAAGAGTTTTGCATCTTCAAATGATCAAGGCCCTTTGCTTTATCCAACACAATTACAGGGCTTTCATTTTTCAGGTCTTCCACTGCAAATCGAAAAAAAAATCAGAAATGAACATTTTTTTTCCTGGCATGATCAAATTCAAAGCAACTGACTCCAAACCTGGTGAGTGGCTGAGTGTATTCTGTACCGTTTCATGGAGCGAGTGTTCATTTTCTGTTTGTTGTAAAGCAGGCGGTTGGCTGTGCAGGTGACAGAAATGGAAGGGTCCAGGCACAGAGGTTCAGCTGTGGCCAAAATCAACTGACTCTCCAGCTGTAATTTGTCATCCTAAAACAAAGAGAAACAGACACTACAGAAAACACCTGTGCAATGTGCTGATGCTAAAAGGACTCAAGATACACAAGGGCTGATTGTCTACTTTTCTGTTTTGGCCTGTGTTGAATGGAGGATGTGGGTGAATCAATGGAACAGAAAAGGGGCAAATCAAGATAGTGAAGGGTCAGATGAGACAGGCTTTAGTCGTTGTGTCTTGCTGAGATAGTAAACAGGACAATTTACCTGTGTCCACTTGTGGTGGTCACTGGTCATGGCATGGACATCACAGATAAGAGTCTACAGGGCAAAAAGACAGATATAAACAAGTCGGCTTTTTATGTTAGAGTTCAACTGCAAGTTAATAAATTTTCACTCATTTCAAGTCAAAATCTTTTGTGTGTGTGTTTTGTTTCAGTCTATGAGAGAGGTTTTCCTTGTATTCTACTGGTTTACCTGCATGGTTGGCCGCAGCAGGACGTGTCTGCTCTGATAGGTGGGCATCTTGGTATTTCCAGACTGTCTGTAGTCTCTCACCTCTACTATTACACAGCCACAGTGGAAGATGTTCACCTGAGATACAATGCATAAGATGGATGTCAAACAACAGATGAAAACAAAATGGGAAATTATTAAGCATTAAGCAATAAGAAACAGCCAATCTAATATCCAACTGAAAACCTACCTACAGTCACTACATTTTAAAATCTACTACATAATTTATGCATCTACACATTTGTATATGTGCACATATGTGTACAACCTGTGATTTCTCCAAAAGATCCACCAGAATAGGAGGCAGCTCCTCAGCATCTAGGTACTCCAGCAGTTCTCCCTCTTCATACGGCAGACGGATTGTTTCAGAATCTAGAAAGCAGTACAAACAGGAATGTTGCAGAGGTTTGTGGTAAACCAATCAGAAAAAAAAAAAACAACTGGATGGACTTAGGTAATTGCTTAACTGGCCGCTCTTACCAGATCCATTTTTGCCCCTGAGCATTAAAGAATAGCCTTCATTCCCAGGGTACAGGTTGACCACCAGACATGATACAGACTCCTGAGACACCAGCTTCTCCAGTAGATTCACATTTCTCCTCAAATTCTTCAGAAAGACAACAAACAAAATGCACATAAGATAAAAATCTGCCATATTAACAACAAAAATCTCAGTTATATCCATGCCAACTTGATGTGAGAAAAATGTTATTGTTTTCCACCCACATCTACTTTGAGTTAAAGCTCTTAAATAGTGATTTAGAAAACTTAACAAAAAGGCCCTGGCATTTTATTAAATTTAAGATATGACAGGTATGTGCTAATGTACAAATATGTATGATGTTTTGTAGAAAATTCTTAAATAGAAGAGATGATTAATTGTAATACTTGGATGTGATTTTTATATTTTTATTGTTGATGCAAAGTATTTGCCAAGTATGATTTGGACAAAATCTAGGTTGATAAAACAACAATCTTACTTAACAGATAAAAATAAATATAAACAATAAACAGTCTTGCTAAATAAACAGTAAACAAAACAGGAGCCAACTTTCAAACTCTGTTCTCAACCAGTGAGATACGTAACTCCTCGCTTCTCTTAATTCAATTCTCCTTCATGCTACTGATAGATACTGATAGATGTCTGCATGTTTAGAAACCACTATCACAGTTTAATGTCCCATAAACGTCCCACTCTTTCCCCACAGATTGTAATAAACAAGGTTTTAACACATACCCATAATTACCCAGTCATAACTGAGAGTCATAATACAAACCTTTAACTCTGGCTCTTTCTCACATTCCTCTATGTACAGCTCATAGAGCTTCTGATACAAACTCTTCCTCCCACCGGATGAAATTCTTCTTCTGGCTGGTCGTTGTCGAGCACTTTCAACAATGTACTGAATAACAGATAATACACTGTATTAGGGACTTAATATGGTCAGTGCATTCAGATGGTGTACAGATACACACAGTGAATGCTATTCATTTCTCTTTTTACAAACAAACACATAAACCTGAAAAAAGATGGCTTTTACCTCGGCTCGATCCAATGCATATTCCAAAACTTGTTGCTAAAGGGAATAAGTGAAAAGAAACAGCCGAGTTACAATGGGACTTCACAAATAGTTGGAGACAAACTGTGGCAGCCCTAGTGCAGGATTGGGGTGGAATACTTCATCTAGTATCAAACATCGCTGTAAATCTCCACTGGATGTGTGGAGATAGATAATCTGAGAGAGATGAAACTTACCATTGTGGTCCACCGCCAGCTGCAAGGCGAGTGACGGTAGACGATGCTGTCCTTTCTGCCCCACACTGTCACCTTCCTATAGTGACCATTCACACCCTGCACAGCAACACAGCAGACGTAAGGCACGCAGCACGGCCAAACAAACGCAGATGACAAATTAACACAGATGTAGACACTCGGTGTGGCTGGCAGGTTGTTAAGACAGCACTGATGCCAAATAGCCTGGCTGGCACTCAATCAGATGCCACACACAAACAGCTAAGAAGACTGACGAGCGAAACTGTTTCATCCTTTGCTTGCATTTTAAATGCTCCAGCAAAGTGAATACACGTACAACGTATCTCAGAGTCGATAAAACAGGGCAGCTAGGGTTAGAGAAGTCAGACGACTGAGGGCGCAGTCAAGAGAGTGGCTGAATAGCAACAAGCTCGTTGATGCCTGACCGTTGAGGCTAGCACGGCTAACGTTAGCATGCTAGCCCGTTCCTGGTGGGCAAGCTGTAAGTTGCCCGCTACGCTAACGATGTTTACACCGCCTGAGACACAAACCAATGAAGCGACGTCAATCTCAACCAACAGGATGGACTTGCCTTCTGGATTGCATAGCGGTCGACTGTGGCTCCGATGCAAGAAAACGAAATGAAATTGAAATATCGGTGTCTTCATTGAAAAAAAGTCGGAGCAGCAGCCATTTTCTTCCAGTGTGACAACAACAGCTAAACTTCCGGTTTGAGCAGCGGTGGGCGGAGCCACAATAAGTGCCCACTACTTTACAACTGATGCTTGATCCATACCTGATAAATAGAGACAAGTTTCCTCACACTTCCACGCAGAGAGAGAGATACAGTTGAATGCAAAAGTTTGGGCACCTCTTGACAAATGACGTAGTTTGTTGTTTTGATAAGTGAAAAAAAAAAAAAAACAACCTCTGCAGCAAACATGCAAAATAACCATTCTTCAGTTGTTGAACAATGCATTAAACAACTTATAAATTAGAGAACTAATCATTGTGGCATGTGCAAAACTGCATTAACCATGGATATAGAAATATTCTGCATGAGGGTTGTGTGGTAGCTAGTGACATCACGGCTAGAGGAAGTATGGATTCCACAACATATCAGCAGTCTGGATGAAAATGTCCTGCAGTTAGTCAAGAAAGTGAAATTGAAAAGAGGCTGGCTTCTACAACAGGACAATGATCCAAAGCAGACATCAAAATCCACCATCAACTGCTTCAAGAAACACAAGCTAAAGCTTTTGGATCAGCCCTCACAATCTCGCGAACATCATTAAAAATCTGTGCCAGCCCTAAAAATATCTCAAAACTTGAAGTGATCTGCAGGAAGAGTCTTAGCTGGCTACAAAAAGTGTTTGCAAGCTGTGATATCTGCCAAATAGGGATTACTGAGTATCCTTCTGACTTAGTATGTGTTTCGTATCCAAACACATTACACACAAATTACTGTTTTTTTTTAAGTTTACAAAATTAAAAGCGGAATTGCATTAACATTTGAAAGTAATTTTAAATGTCTGTTTGTTCAGCAACTGTTTGTGACTGAATTGAAGTGGTTGGCCCCTCACTAAGGAAAAAATCATTTACTGTTAGCCTAAATGATGACAGTATTTGATGTTAAGTTTGCTAAATTAAAAAAACAAAAAAAAACAAGATACGGATAATATGTCTATTTGAGTTTGTTGCACAAGGTAGGAATTTATTCTTCTAAATTTGAGGGATATTTTTGAAGTTATGGTGCATTTGAAAGCAAATAAAAACATATTAAAAACTATTTACATGTAACTTAAATCCATAGCATACACTATCATGTATACATATTGGTAGACTGAAATCCCATAAATGTACAGTAGGGGGAAGAACAGGACAGCAGATTCATTAGGCTTAATGCCACAGCAGGGCAGTCCAACGGCAGCAACATAAAGGAAAAGCAGATTCAGTAGATTTGTAAGAATTTAAAATTTCCACTTGCAAATATAGAGATGAGAATAGTCTGTGTCTGTAATGTATACTACAGACATTTACAGCAGTTTTTGAAAACATAATATCTAAATGTTTCCATAAAGCTCTGTAGTAAAAGTCCAGAGAGCTGACAGTGAATAAGGTCTACAGGTTTAGACGACATAGAAGTATGAATATACCTTTAACAGCTTTTTACATGTTGTATTTTCCTACATGTTACTCCAAAACTGCTTATTTCTTCTCTAATTTCAGCGTGACTACGCCAAACATTAAAAAAAGTTAATTTAGATAGCATTTGCAATGCTATTTAAGCTCGAGGATTTCACAGAGAAGTTACATAAATGTATAGTAACCATTATTGTTTTGAGCATCAGTGAGAAGTTTTGTTTTCTCTTGTTCTTTTCTTGTTCTTTCAACATCAACGTCTCAGCAGTGTAAGTAGTTTCTTTATGAGGACAGAAAGGTTCTGGGTGAGGCTCAGTTAGGATGAGTCCTCACCTGCTGCGCACACACACTCATACTCGCACATACAGACATCCTTTCTTTAAAGAGCTAAAAGTCTACATGACAGGACTTGCTTGGGGTCAGTCACATTTCAAAATGCTGAAATTTTTCAAGCCTTTCTTCTTTGCACAAAGGACATGATTTCATGTGGTCAAAGTTACTTGGAGTCCACATGTGTTGCTGATACTGCCAACATGTTGTTTCTGGTGTACTGATCAAATTAAAATGGTTTGGATTGCATCAATAATGAATGTTTCTACATTGACTCAAATCCCAGAGCTGCATTTATTAAGTGACTAATTGACCAGAAATGAGGCATCACTGACTTTAATCAGTGTTGATCATAACAATACCACTTGTTCATTATTTAAAAAAAAATAAAATCAATCCCATTGTTAAACTGATGGGTAACTGAAACAATGAAATAAAAATGTGTGAAGAAAGGTCAGTTTCATATTGGCAGCACCATCTCTGCTGCTTTCGCTCTGACTGGCTTCCATCCAGGACATTACCAAAGACTCAGGCTGTGGTGTTGAATTTACATACATCCTCACAGTAATTCATTCTTTATGTCCTCACCAGTGAAGACTGTGCTTGGTTGGAACTTGGAACGAAAAAGCATATAATACTAAACAGCTGGGCATTGTGCTGAGCAGAAACAAAATGGAAAAAACAAACATGAAAAGTATATGTGAGACTAAAACGTATGGCAGTATTCCTGAGAAATATAGTGTCTGCATTCATTACTGTAGAGAAGTCTTATCCAAGAAGGATTGAATCAAGGGCAACTGGATGTCCAGCTGTGCCTGATTCAATCCTTCTTGGATAACCATGACCTGGATGACTGAGAATCTCCACAGACATGTGGAAAAATCTTCCATACTGGATTTGGACCATGCGATAGTCTTTGAGCCTCATAGTTTGCACAATAAGCTGAGTCAAATAAATCTGTCAAAGTTACTGTAGGTTACTGTTATAGTGGGTTTATTATGAGTGCAATATTAGAAGTCGGGTCCATTTTGATGATAATGATAACAGTGACGATTATGGCTCCAGGTGTTTCATGAAACTCTATCTCCTGTGAGGGAAAGTATTTGGCAGGTTGTCAGGTGTGCAACAAGTTGGCGCAATGCATCTTACTTTTCCCTTTTGATTCCACTGAATGTCCTGATGCTCCTGTCCTGACAAATTAAAAAAGACAGCTGGAATATCCTTAACTTAATGCCTGCATTGCAGCCATGTGGAGAAAGGTGCAGGATTGGAGGATTCTGACTAATCTTGCCTCCAAAGTAGAACCTGCAATCAATTATTCAGTTCATCCGAGGTGCATCCCGGCAAGGTGGAGGTGGCAAGTGTCCAGTGTTGATGACTTACCGTCTGGGACATTTATGTAAACAGCATTTTGATTGCAATGTAAACGGCTCTTGGCTTTCATAAGTGCATCCAGAATCAGAGTCCTCAAGGGGAACAGGAATTGTCTATTTTGGTTTATATGGGCGTGTGTAGATAGAGATTGCAGGTTTGTGCAGTGCTCAAATAAGTTTTCCATATTTTTTTTAAAAGTACACCAATTACTGTCTGTGTTCATTATTTCAAACTAAATCTCTTGTATTTTCTACATTTTGAAATTGCCTTGTTTGTAGTAGTCTCCTCTGTGATCTGCTGTGGATGCCATAAGTGAGCTTGACAGTGAGTACCCCTAAACTGAATATTGCAAAGGTCACATGAAGGCCATTTAATGTTCTCTGTCTTGCCTTTTCATGAACAACTCAAAGTGACAGTGAAAGATGACGTTCGTTAGCTGGCTTTCATTCACTTACACTGGCGCAGGAGGTGGAGGTAGAGCAGCCGCCCAGTAACTGGGGGGTTTCTGCTTCGATCTCTGGCTCCTCCAGAGAGTGTGTCAAAGTGTCCTTGAGCAAGATGCTGAACCTCTACCTGACGCTGCACCACCAGTGTGTGAATGTATGTATTATACATTGTATGGTTAGAAAAGTGCTATGTAAATGCTGTCCATTTACCATTTTTTTCTCCTCCATTGTTCAAAACCTACTCTCACTGTTTATCCATTTAATAGCTGCTCTTACAGTCATTTTTATTGGACTGGTAAGTAGAGAGGTTGAGAAGTGGTTCTTCATACTTCTCTATTCGCCAACATTTGCTTCTGATGAGTCATAACACCTGTGAATAAAAACTTCATAAAGGAAAAAAAAATGAAATTCTTAATATCATAGATTAGTAATGAAAAAGATGTGGTAATAAAAAAATTAAATCAAATGACTTTCCAAATTCCCGACATGTGGCTGGATTTTTAGCCTAAGCTGTTGGAGGCTTTCAAATCCAAAAAGCACTGAGGTGTGATAGATCACTCACCATAGGAAAAGCCTTTTGCAATAAGAACCATGTTGTTGTGTTTACAGAATACAGAGGGACTTCATCCAGATGCGGTCATTATATTGTTGTGCTATGGGGTCTGGTCACGGTTTTCCAGTCCAGGACTGAAACAAACAAGCACACACACTGCAGAGAGAGAGAGGGAGATGGCAGATGACATAAATGAGACATTAGGATGTGCCAGTGGATCATGAAATACTGTATAGTAGGGTGAGTGCCTGTGTGGGACTGATAAACATATATGGCCAGTGGGAACAGGAGAAACAAATTCTTTACACTGTGTTGACAAGCAGTTGGCGTAATCATAGATATACCGCACCTACGTCTACTTTTACTCTCCTTCCCTCCACTTTGTAGTCTGTCTCCTCTTTGTGCCTCTCTCACCTTGATGGTCGTGGGACCTGGAAACTGTGGGAGAGAAGACTTTTCCATCTCAGTCTGTTTATTCTCTTGAGTGAAGAGATGAGGACTGCAGCTGTGTGGGAGTTTACAACATCAGCCTTGGCCCGAGTGGAAGGATGTCACGATTTTCCAAATCCAAAACGTTCAAAAGCAGACTGGTCAGGTGAAATAATTCTCTGGAGGATGTCACCTTTCAAAGTATATGGTGCAAAAGTAAAGGAGCTAAAAATTTATGATGTGTTACACGCATACCTCCATTTTGTATTTACTGACTGTTTTATACATTTGGTCTTATCATGAATAAGTTTGAGTTTAGGATAGAAATGAAGTATAGAAACAATTTAAATGTAACACATAGAGCCCACACAATGTGTATAAACCAATAGAATCAGTGTTAAGATACTTCACAAAGTTCAATGGGAACCTAAAATGTCCTCACTGAGTAATTTAATATTGTGTGAGCAAAAATGAGTAGCACAGATTAGAAATGATCTCTAACAACTCTGTGGTGCTGAGTGCCACCACTCACTAGTTTACAGGGTCCAGTTGTGGTCCTGAGGGGATTATAGCTGCAAATCTGCACTCAGCACACTATGATCTTGTGACTCCTCTATTGTTCCAAACAATGAGCTATTCTGTCGTGTCGCATAGGATTACAGTGCTGAAGAAAAATCTCATGATTTCACAAGGGAGAGGAGCAACAGACCTACAGAGAGTTGGCCAGTAGCTGCAGTGAGACAAAGGGCTTTCTCTTTAAGTAGCTGGTTGAAATCTAGCGTATATCTTTTATTTGTGGTTAGAAAAACAAAACAGCAGCACTTTTGTTTTGCGTCATTGTCCAACTTTATTTTAGAGGCAGTATTTATTGAGTAAGGTACGGGAATACATTTGTTATGTTTGAGGACTCAGAGAAAGTAGTGTGCTGCCAAGTCATAATTATAAACCATATGGCGAAACAGAAGGGAGAAAGGAGTAGGTTTTCTAAAAGCTGTCTTCAATTATACAACTGATATTAGGTTCAAAAGCCTCAGTTCCTGTGACATTCACTAAAAACATCCAGAAATTAATTAGATTTTTTATGTTTTTCTTCAGCAGCAGCAGCTTTTCTTTCTGTGAGGTCTAAGCTGACCTCATCCATCACAAGCAGGAGGCAGAGCTGAGAGGGAGAGAGAGAGAAAGAAAGAAATAGAAAAAAGGAAGAAATTTCTCTGGTAATTTGCTCAAGTTCAGTCTTACACCTCCCCAAAGGCTCACAGGAATTCCAAATTCTCTGCATTACGTCTTTTGTTCTGGGTAAAATCTGTATATTTGGAAGGGGAAACGTGTCATGGTTAGGTTTTAGTCCCTCTGAGATCACAGCTGGATCTATCTTGTGACCCGTTTGTACTCAATCCTCCATTTTTTCAACCAAAATCAGGATAATAAAATCCTCTGGAGTCATGTGAGCAGTTTATAGGAAGTTTAAATCACTGGTTTCTGTGTCCAATTTGTCCAAAAACACTTCTCCCCTCTTGAGAAACACTCAAATATCTCTTTTATATGTGTTACTTGATGTAAAGGAAAAGGCAGAACTGCACTACAGCAGCAGTGCAGCACCTGGACAATTTACAGCACACACATGGCAGGGCTTTAAGAAAGGCAGAAGTCAACTGACAACACTTTTTACACTGTCACATAGAACCTATCAGAGTGGAGTGGAGCAGCCGATCTCAGCAGTTACAAATAAGATTGACTGACCACACACACTGCAGTGCCAGGAGCAAACTGGATTAATGGAAAGCAAACAATCAGCCCCTACCAACAGGCACATGACAAGATCTTAGTTGTTGCTTTGGTAATAGTCCATTGTTATGAGATCTGACAGAAACAATGGACACATCTATAAAATTGTTTGAACTGAACTGAATTATCCTCTACCATGCTTACTGTGTGTTGTTGTGTGTGTCTGTTTATTTGTGGCAAGAAGAGGGTTTGGGTCCTTTACTGATGCTGGAAGACAGGCAGTGGCTGAACGCTTCCCCTCTAAACTTTTGGGAATGATAAGAACAACCATATGGAATTAGTCTGAGCAACAGTTAAAATTATAAAGTGAAGGAAACTTGACTTTAAGACTTGAAGCTCTGGCAGCTGCCCCTCTAACTTGTAATAGCTTGGTAGCAGACTGTGTGTCTACATTTCAATAATGTGACCTTTGGTGACTCTTTGGCATTCCCTGTGGTTAATGGCAGCTTCATATACCAATCGAGTCCAACAGTTGCTGTGCCAAACAACGGGGGTGATTCACTCCCAGGGAAGCGGCACAAGAGCTGCTGGATGAGTGAGACCGAACGTCAATGTTGGCCGCCATCCCGAAACAGCAGGAAGAACCAAGGGATATGTGGGGGAAGGGGATGGGGGTGTGAGGGGAGAACAGGGCAAGCAATGGATAGTGCTGTCCAAACCAACAAACACTGTTTGATTTTAGTGGGTTAGCATGGTGCAGTTATTAGTCGTGGATGTATTTCCCCAGTGGAGCCATAATAAACAACAGCCTTGATTGATTTACTGTGTAATGAGGTCTTCACGGGCTGAAGGAGCAGCCGTTTGATTTCCCCAGTTTATTTCACTTTCTTTGTTTGTTTTTTTTGCAATCATGGGAAATACACAACTGTCTTACAGCACCACATATCATTCTGGTGGTTTTAATTTTTTATGGACTCCCTAATCTCTATGATCAGAGAGAACTTCAGTAAAGATAAGAAGCACATAAAATACATTATAAATATCCAAACACATAGTGTGACATAAAGAAAAGAGAGAAGGAACAGCAAACATGGGGCTGAAAAGGCCTAACCTGGCAGCACTGACTACATGTCTACCTACATTTTCCTGTTGTACCAATTAACAAATCAACAAGTTGAAATGTCTCTGTGTAAAGTCAGCAGCTCCTCTCCCTTCATCTGAGAATGAACCCACTGGAAGTTAAACCTGCAGAGAGAGAGAGAGAGTGAACTGCCCACAGAGAAATTAGCAGGAAACGAGCAGACACATTTTCCCTCCGCTCTCAGTACCGCCGGCAACACTAGACTGAGGCGTTAGTAATCAGGAGCGGACACCTGAGAATTTTACTAAATTTTACCACCGCTCTCACTCTGTTTTTTTTCACAAGAGGCACAGTTCAGTTTTAATTGACAACATGTTGTGTACAGACACATGGATGTGTGAATGCATGCAGGCGGGGAGCTACTAGTCACTATCTTTCTCTGTAACTGCATGACTCACTCTTTCTCTCTGTCTTTTTTTTTTTTTTTTAGCGGCATATGAAAACTTGAAAGGACAAAAAGGGCAAATACACACACATGCACACACAAAAAGGAGCTCCTGCTTTTTCTCTCAGATAAGCAGCTGGATGGAGCAGGCCTCAGCCCAGCAGCTTACTGGAAACTCATCACTGGGCCAAGGGTCACATGCATGCGTAAACATCCATCTTGGTGGGAACACATGCATACGCTCATACACACAAACATGAAAGCAAGGAAAGCCATAATTGAAGCTGATGACTATAAAAATAAATGGATGTTGCAGTACGTCTGACATCATGCACTGACAGATCTCTTCGGTCGCTGACATGTTGAAAAATGTCACAGGAGATAGTGTGTGAGGGGTGAAGCTGGTGAAAGCAACCCACATAGTGGATTACAAATCAGCTTCTGCACATTTATTGTCTCAGCTATCTAATGAGTAACTTCAAATTTTATGACCTGATTAAAATGGAGCTAAGCTAACTGTACTCCACTGCTTTTACAAAGTTTACCCATCACAAAGAGAAGAAATCAGCCTGTGTCACCAGGGTAATGAGAAAATCTAAAAATGACAATCCTTCCTCTCATTACGAAGCATTAAACACACACAAGAAAATAAGCTATAGCAGATGTAGACACATAAACAGCAACGGCTGCTCTGAAGTGTTGCTCCCTTCTGGTGGCCATAAAGTTTTAAAGAAATAGAGAGAGAAAAGCTGATGTTTGCCTCTAATAACTTCCATTTACAGAACCATCTTTATTTGCCTGAGTGTCATGGACACAAAACAACACCATGAGCAAGAAATTAAGTGGAATGGAAGTAGTGAGTCTGCAAGGGAAGCGCAAAAACAGTGGCTCATCATCACCTCCTCTGCTGAAGACTTCGATTTCCATAATCTCATCAAATCTACCGCTTGAATGTTTGTGTACACTCTGTGGAAGGTTGAGAGGAAATGACAGAAGTCAAAGTGATCAGAGGAGACGTGATCAGGAGAAGTGTTTAAAGGAGGATGGAAACATTACACATTGGCAAATACTGTAAACAAATTCACATCATTAAACCTTCAGTCTATTTACTAGAAATATAGCCACAAAGACTGACTGATGAAGCTTAATGACATGGTGACAAAAAGATGCAGTAAAAGTTGGAAATACAAGTCTAAGAGCAAACTCTGTATTTCTTCACCTTAGGAGATGAAAATTAATCTTGCTGGTCTGAGCTGGCACTGGTGATCTTTCAACACAGAAGACCTGTTATACAATCTTATCACAGAAGAAGGTGTTTGGAATGGGTCTTAAAGGTTTGTCTCTGGCTCTGATAACTTGAATTAGCGATGGATTATTGGCTAAACAGACATGCAGGCTTTGTCCTTCAAAAATACACACAGCTAGGGCATGAGACTCATGGGTTATCCAGTGAGTCCACTCCTGGAAATTGAGCTGGCTTTCATTACAAAGTGGGTTCAGGTTTGTTCTTTGTCCCTCAGGTCACAGTTGTCAGAGCATGTCCCTACTCTTTCTAGACTTTATATGTTTTATGATATTTAATTGATGCTTTTATCTGTGTAAAGCCATAAAAGGTGAAATTTGAAATTCACCAAAGCTGATCATTATCTCTTTGTGGTCAAGCCTGAGACTGCATCAACATGCTAGCATTTCACACATTAACACAGGCAGAGCCAAGACTGTGACTTGTGATATGGTGCTAACAACAATTGTGTTTTTGTGTGTGTGTTCGAGAGAGGAAAGAGCCGGAATCATTTCAGACGAGAATGACCTGATGGGACAACACAGCATGAGGTCTTGGCCGAAGGAAGTACACAGCGAGCCAATGAGTGAACATGTCCTCCTATTTTCCAATGCGGTGACAGTTTACTCATTACTCTGCCCACTTTCCCTACTACAATTGTCTGAGAGGATTAACTGACGGACGTCCGGGGCACATGCTGCGCACAACAACTGCTCTGATTCAGCGAATGGAAGGGTGCTGTCATGTAACTTAAATAGCAGTAGCAGGACCATAGCCTCACAGAGAGTCTCGAAATAGTGATTACATGTCAGCTTCAGATACATCCTCATCGGGTTCAGAGCTGTTGATGAATGAACTGTTACTGTTTCTTCCATTTGAACGCGAATAATAAAAAAAGAAGTATTGATTACACAATGTGGTTTAGCTGAACAGCAGCCTGGCGAACACGCATCCCCACGTGGAGACATGCCCATTAGATTTCTGCACAACTATGTCATGGCACAGATTGTTGAGTTATGTTTTCTGCGTCTTTCACAATTCAGGCTACTGGCAAAAATGTGGTGACACTGGCCAAACATAGACTAAGTAATCGCCAAAATCAGAACAACTGACATAGGTTCAGCCCGCTGACTTCAAGCGTTTGTGAGACTTATTTTTAGTTATGTTTGAACATTTGGCGGCAATGTTGGAATTCTTTGATTTGGTTGCCTGCCGGGTTGAAGAGTTCACTGAAATGCCCGCTGAATTCATTTGACTACTTGAGAACTGACGATTCCAGCTTCCTGATGGTTCTGCAATGGCAACTGTTTTGGGGAATCCCAAGACATCCAAATAAATTCTATTAACACTTTACTGACATTGAAAATGTGTTAAAAGCTTAAAATCTTTAGTCATTCTGGGGCAGAATTTATATTTTGAATTTCTTGCATGTACAGTTGATTCCGGTGTTCGGCACAACCACAGGTTTGTTTTAAAATTGATTTAATATGAACTCCAACTGTATTCGATCTCTGTGACCTGCCCTTTTCATACCCTGTCCTGAACCTGCCAAAGCGGCACAGTCTTACAGTAAGTGACTCACTGATAACATCAACATCAACTTTTGTATCCTGTTTCAACCGTTGGACCAAACTGCTTAACTCCTTTGTCTCCATCTACTCTGACCTAAATTCACACATGGTACAGGAAGTATAATCAGACAGACAAAACATCTGCTGAAGTCAATGCAGAACTATGTAACATTAAATTACTAGTAAATGCTTTCTCACAGAATCTGCAACACTCCTCAGATCCTCTTTTATTCCTACTGCTCTCAGTATTCAATTTTTTATTGCTGCTGAAATAAAAATGCATTTTAACAAAAATGTATTAGGGTTAATATTACCATTGTTGCAGAGAGGCTTTTTGGCTTAGTATTTGTGAGCTGGGTCAAAGTTTAAGGTCATATAAGGAGAGTCCACCCTTAATAACACTACCCAGAGAACACCCATTGTCTGTCAAACATCCAGACAGCTGGAGTTTTTATGTTTCCTCCGTCTTCCCTGCTTGAGACATGTAGGTCAGATCTTGTTGCTAGTCTGATGTGCTTCCTACTGACTACTGAAGCCTTCCTCTCCCACCCAAACTTCATAACTCTCTGCGTGAAATCCTGCTTTGACCCCCTGGTAAGATTGTTGCTGCTTTGACTGGCAGATTTGCTTTTTGATGGGGACCAGATTGAGGATGTAAGGAGGTTTGAACAGCATTGTGCTAGTTACAGTCACAGCGGTATATAGAGTATTGTTATGGTATCTGGTGTCCAAGTATGACAAAATTTTATCTAGGAGAGGGAAGAGCAGCTTTAAACTATTAGAAGCAGGCCTATTGTTATCTTAGTCTGTATTTCAGACTGGTTCTCTTTTAAAATAAACAGGAAAGTCCTTCATTCAATCCTTCTATATTGCCTTTAGTATGCTATAAATATGCTCTATAACCCCCTAATCAATGCTAAGACAAAATACACACTATGAATCCCTGAGAGTTAATGTGGGAAAAGCACATCCACACTGACAAGTAAACTGGGCCAAAGTCTTAACCATGACTATAAATCAAAGAACCTCTATCTCTCCATTTTGTTTTAT
This sequence comes from Lates japonicus, assembly GCA_033238685.1. Lineage (NCBI taxonomy): Eukaryota > Metazoa > Chordata > Actinopteri > Centropomidae > Lates > Lates japonicus. The sequence goes on along the minus strand of BRZM01000002.1, from coordinate 6,213,266 downwards.
ACTGTGATATTATGTTTTCCATTTTGTGTTACCAATATTTCTCATTATCCTTAGCTGTGATGGGCCCCTTCCTGGGTGATGACAGAATTGAAACCATATTGCCGATGAGAATTTCAATGTGTTTGGAATTAGTGTTACAATAGGTCACCCTCTGACTCCTTTCATCAAAATAACAAATACTTAAGTGTTAAAATGATGGGATGACACATGCGTGCATGAATGCATCCTCATGGCCCATTCACACAGGCATGCACGCAGATTAAACACACAGGCAGAGCTATTGATTGTCTGCTATCCTGTATGGAAAGAGTGATTTAACTGGAGTAAACAGTGAAGTACCTTTAATCACTTGTGGGAAAGAAACTCAGAAAGTGGAGAATGGAAAGAGCTTACACTGAGATCTCCCAGATTATGATTGAATTTCACGTGTAAATTAACTGGTTACAGTTTAACCTTTGACCACAGTGTGAGGCTTTCAATGACCTCAAGATGTCACTCTTGTTAACCTGCACACATTTTTTCAAGCTTGGTTACCCTCCTGAGATGATGAAAATAAAGACAAAGTTAGTCTAAAAGTGTAAGCTCATGCATGGTAAAATACATTTCTATACAAAACTGTAGCTCCAAGCTGAGTCTTAATTTGGCAAAAGCTTATTTAGAGTTGGAAAATAACTATTACATTTACCCATGAGCTGTAATGGTTTAATACTTGCATTAGCAATCTGTTTCACTTCGTCATGCTTGAAATGGAAATACTGAACATTTACTCTCAAGTGAAGAATAAAAGTTTCCATTCAAACCATTCAATAAGCTCACAAAATGAGGCCAAAATAATGCACCAATTATTTATTTATTTTTACCAATACTTTCTAGTTTTACTTCATTTTAAGAATGAGGTGTCATTTCACAGTGGTGAGGAATGTTGAGGTCACATTAGCTGATCTGTAAAACCTTGGTGAGCTCACAGTAACCTTTAAACTCTGGACAGTCTTGATACATCACTGACAGAATAAAGGTCAAAGCCAAGAGACAAAGAGTGGAGACAAGGTATGCACAGCGTCCAATTTCTTCTCTCCCAGTACCAGTTCTGAAAACTCAAGTCTTGGTATCTGCCAATACAGAGAACGTAACCAACACCAGTGCTCTCGTTCCCCCCAACTTTAAAATCTCTAAACTTCACTGACATTTGTACAATTTTGTAATAAAAACACTTGAGCAAAAAAACCTGAGCTGTTGACGCATGCCCTATTGAATATAACTGATAAAGAAAAAGACAGAATTTTATTATGACGAAGACAAATGAACTCTATCAGTCAGATCAGAGCGGATACCCAATCCAGTTTTGGCACCAGTGAGGACTGGGAGCATCAGATCTATACATCCTTAATCAAGGCTCGCTAGATAAAGACAGAATAAAAGCAGCGAACATGTGAATGGACTGAGGCACTGTGAACAAGACGACAGAGGGATGACTTATGGTTCCCTCCCTTCTGTTTCATTTTAAAAAGCCTGTGAGTAATAGCATCAAGAAGACTCAGCAGTGAGAGAATCTCAGTTGGCCTGCTCTGTCCTGGCCTGGTTCTCTGGGGCTGACATGTTTATGTTGCTCCCTTGTCTTGCATAACATTGTACAGCGAAATCCAGTGGGACAAGTGCCATACAGAGGAAGAAAGGGACAGCAGGGATGCAAAAGCCTGATGAAAAAAAAAAAAAGATTTTTCTAATTGAAATTGAAAAGCTTTGGCATTGTTTGTTGCATGAGCTTAGTTTTGTGGTGCTCCACTAATCCCCGCTAAGGAGAGAGTTGCCTTTTTCGGTTGCTCCCTTCCCAGAGATCAGAGTCAGATACAGAACAATGCTGGATAGAGTCATTATCTTGTTTAAGGACAGTTTGGCAGCATGAATGATTTCTGTCACAATGACCGCATGGTTTCACAAAACCACTATTGGTCTGGATGAGTCCTCATAAAATGTGGAGCAGTTAATTCTTGCTGATCCAGACACTGCACTGATTGATAGGCTCTGAATCTCAACTGGGAGCAAAATCCACAGTTGAGATATGAATTATTCTTGTGTGAGCCACAAAAAAGAAATGATAATTTGGCAAGAAAACCTTTATTATCGAACACAGACTGTACTGATATATCGAGTTTAATTTTCTCCAGCTCTGGTGTTTGAACGGGAATTGCAGCCTCACAAGATTACAATGAGCTGAAGTCAGGGCTTTTCAGGCGGCTATAGTCAGCACCTCACCCTGCCTCTACCCAGTTTGACACTTAATAGTTTCTGTCATGGTTTATAGATTAAAAAAAAAGAAAAAAGAAATGAATTTTGAACATAAAGTGCAGCCAGAAACACTCTGTGTAGTGCTTGTGGGGTGTAAAAATGAATTATAAGGAGTAATTAAGATGCTGCTGATAGTGCCACTGATTGCCATTCAAGTAATAAAACACAGCTTTAATTTGAGAAACACATGCTACCACATGCATACATGTGCAGTCACACAAACACACACGTTTGGATGGGGTAACTCCCTGGTGTCTCAAAGATAACAGAAATCGTCAGGTTCTCATCCATGTCTTTCACTTCTCTCACATTTGAACTCAGTGACACTCCATTAGCATTCCTCCTCCTTCTCTGTCTTACTGCTGCCAAACATAAATCCTCTCAGGTTTGTGTTTGAGACGGGACTGGCTCAGACATGAAATTTAACCTGCAGGTGTCTGTGTCGGTGTGTGTTTTAGGGTTTATGACAGGGAGCCTATCACCCTGTTTTAAAGTCACCCTTGGATAACTGTGGTCAGCCAGAGTGAGGACCTCAGCTAACTTTGCACAGGGCACTTGTGGAACTATTTACACATTAGTTTCGTAACAAGTTTCATAACAGCAATCTCTTTTTCATTAAGAAAGAAAAGGAACATTCATGGGCACAGAAGGAGAATAGAAAATATTCAGCTCCAAGCAATAAACAACCGAGCAAAAACAAAATAAAAAATTCAAGAAAGCAATAAAAGCAGTAAACTAATCAATTAATGACAAACAGAAGAGTTACTGTGTTGTGTGTGTGTCTAAGTGTATGTGGATTTGTTTTATCATATTCTTATATTCATGGGGTCAGAAAACCCACTATACTTGTAGGGTCCAACAGCTTTGTGGGGACCAAAATACTGGGCCCTACAAGTTTAAATGGCTGCTTGAAGATAAAGACTTGGTTTTAGGGTTGGGGTTAGAATTAGATTAAGTACAAAGTTAGGGTTAGGCCAATAAGTTGTGATGGTTAAGGTTGAGGTAAGGGGCTTAGGGAATGCATTATGTCAATCACAAGTCCCCACAAATATAGGTGTACAAGGATGTGTGTGAGCATGTGTGTGTGCCACATCTGTTTACTTTGTGTGTGCCGCAGCACTCACTACATCAAACAGTGAAAACATGGTTTAGTAATGAGAAAGCTCTGTTTGCACAGTAAATAAACCTTGAACCCCTCATACTGTATACACCTCTGCTGTCACATAACCTCACTGGGCAAAAATGTCATGACCACTGCCACACCACCAGCAACAATACCTACTGTGACATGGATGGAGTATGATTTCTGGCATGTGCATTTTTGCTTGTAAAGCACATAAATGGTCTGTCATTTTCTATGTTTGGTCAAAGCTGGTATGATGTCAAAGTGCAAACAGGGATGATATAACTTTGTATTGTACTGGTTAAAAGTTATAAGATGTTAAAAGAAAAATCTGACGTTTTGGAGGGGCGGACAAAAAACAGGTTTGGAAACACGAGGATGAATGCCATGTACAAATTCACCTTCACCAAGTCCATATATAAGTTATTGTAATGGGGTTTCTGACCCCCTGTCTATAGTCTGGTACAAACTCCTGTAAAACAGCGAATTGTTGTTTACACATTGTTCTTTCTACAGATTAAATAAGGAAAATATAACATGTTTATCATTGTTTAGAGTGGTTGGTCGGTGAAATATGTAATCTTTTGCGTGAGCCAAGCTAACTGCTTTCCTCCTCTACAGTCTTTACACTGAGCTAACTGGTTGCTGGCTGGAGCCTTGTATTTAATGGATTAATATGAGAATGGTATGAACCTTCTCATCAAACTATCAGCCACAGGGCAAATAAGTACATTTCCAAAAATGTTAAACTACTCCTTCAAAGGATTAACATAATTAATAACCAGGACATCATGTTTCAACATGGATTAATAACAAAAACATTTAGTTGTAGCAGGGTAAATCCACCCAATTTCATATCTTATTTTGTAATGTTTTTTAAAGTTTTTATTAACAAATGATGTCCATCTTTTTTGTATAATCCCCAGACCTCGCTGTCAACAGTCATAGAGAAACAAAACAAAACAAAACAAAATAAAATGACTCCATTAATATCCACTGTACTGGGTTGGCTACAGAAGCTTAACACATGGCTAGAAACCGGCATGGGTGAGAAAACGTCTTCATAATTTCAGTTAAATGACTCTTTTAATCAACATTTAATACCCTCACTTAGTTTTACATGTTTGGGATAATATTACTTAATCACCCTAGAGTCTCTAGAGTTGTCATTTATTACTCATTTAAAAGTAATTAGTAAGCACAGTTAAACCAGAGCTGTTTTTTTTTTTGATGCATATTATTCATCACGTAGGTTAGTGTTTACACCGAGAAACATTACCTTTCACTAAATCACTCAAACTGTGTAAAACTCAGAAAGGGCTTTACACAGTTTGTGAGTCATTTAAAACTCATTTGTCACTTTCCCTTACAATTGCCATCTTTGTATAACTGTGCTTTTAAACTGAAAACTTAAATCAGTAATCTGAAAGCTGAGAATATAACATCAGACCTGGCTACATGCATTGGTTGTTCTCCAGATGTGGACTTATGGTTCCCCCTGCGACTTCATCATTCAGAGTGACGAAGCGGGCCCAGCAGCTGAAGCCTGTTCTGGGCCAGTCTGTTTTGGCCTTGTGTGCCCCCTTGCCTTACGTAACCTTCCACAACAGTATCCAATGGGAGTCTAACTTCCAGTGAACAAACACTTTACCACGAATGACAGGAAAATGCACGAAGAGGGCAGTAAGTGATTGTCCAACAGATCCTCAGGAAAGACAAAAAAAATCGAGGAAGGTCATGGAGTGTATTCTGGGATATTAGCAGGGAGCCGCCACCATGGCTTGGTTTTTATATCAATTTTGAAGCTTGGATGCCTCTCAGTTTGACATATTATTATGTGGTCTCCCACTGACCACAAATGAAACCACACATTTTGTGTAATGCATTTTGTTTATTGTTACTTCAATTAGATGTTTGAGCTTCATTGTGCAGAAAGATGTATTGTATGTGCAGAGTTTGACATGAGAATGCTATTCTCACATCCATCTCCTGAAGGAGGAAAGTTTTTCTGTGCTTTCTTTAAATATGAGTTTAACACATCTATGTACAATTACGCATGATTTTGCAATATCAGTATAGTTACAACTTACTCAATAGTGATATGGAAACTTTAAACCTCCTGAGTGCATGTTTTCTCTGCCGCTGAATGTGGTTTCTTGCCGGGAGCAGGTGGCGGTGATGGTTGTTTGCCAAAAGCTTCTGCCATTGCTGCGTTTATAATAGAAGAAGGTGGAATATGGCATCTGAGCAGCGCTACTTCTTCAGGGCACTTTGTTTGGACACTATGGTGAGTCGCTATCAAAAAGTGATGAGACGGGCCAGGGCTAGCTGGTTAAGATGGATTCAGTAGAAAGAGGTGATAGAACTAGAGGCAAAACATTGCTGTTGGTTTCCAACACTGGAGACCACTCTTGGTGAGGAAAGGAATGAAGTTTGATGCTGAAAGTTTCCTCTAGACTGGTGAGTAAAAGCTATTAATGCTAACGCTGGCTATGTAGTGATAGCAAAACTTAAAAACAGTTTCTTTAAAGTTTTGAAATGAACAATATTTCAACAACATACATGGACTTGTCTGTTGCTTCTTTCCATGTACCGATGTGGACTTTGCTGTTCATATATTATATTTCAGCAGATATACAACTCTGAACTTTTTATACATGTGAAATTTGTCCTAAAAATATTGAAGCCAGGACAAACATCTGTACCTATACAGATGTTTTTATCAGACACTCAGCTTTAAAAAAGATCTATATCACATTATCTTTCCATCTGGTTTTTAGAGTTTAAGGGTCCCTGTTTGTCATACTGGGAACTTGCTCCTGTGCACGAGCCAGTATCCACCTCTTAAAAAAAAGACAGCTTGTATAGCCTCTCTGATGGAAGCTGTGACTCAGCCCCAAACATCACATGTTGTGTTTACAGTCTGTTATGGAGACATCATCTGTCAATCTGTCTGTCAACACAGACTCTAAAACTCCTTATTACATTCCTAAGAATACCCAGCAACACTTCTCATGTGTTAAGTGAACTCAAGTATAATATGTTTATATGTTTGATAATTAATGCTAATTAATAATTTCCTCATGTAGTAGCATACATTATTATTAAATATACTGTTTTTATTTTATTTTATATTTATTTATACTAATGTGGGTATATCCAAGTGATACTGAATGTTCCTGTTCCTGAAGTTAAGACAGTCCCTCTATGTTTCTGCAGCTTTTAAAATTTAACACAATCATTGTTGGATATTGAGGTACATATGGTTATTTTAGTTGTTTTAAACTTGTTTAGATGATTTTGTTTTACTATATTTGTGGGGTCTAAAGCCCACAATAAACTATATTTAGGTTAGCGTTAGACAATGCATTATTTTAATGACGGGTTTGATAGGGTTTGTGTTTGTATTGTGTTGTGTATGGAGCCACCACAAATCTATTCCTAATGGAAATATAAAGCTCTTTGAATGTAATTAAAATCATTTTCTAAAAATATATAATATATCATGTATTTCCCCATATGTCAATTTTTCATAAGGTAAGAAAATCAGCCTTGTTTTAAGTTGGCAACAGTGCATGTTTCAGATGATCCAATAGGTTTTTAAATTGCTTAATTAGCTTAAGGTAGGAACATTGTCTCAATCCATAAGGGAACACGTAATTGGGTTTAACAGATAAAATCTGAATTAAGTTTTCACTGGACAGCAATGGACATAAAGAAAAGAAGCAAAAGCTCTGAATTCGACGAGAACAGTAAGATTTACGAACCAGAATCTGTACATCAGAGGTTTAAAAGGTAACCAATCTAATTCAGATTAAGTACATCAGGTTTTTCTTTTTGAGCATATCTCTATATTACACAAACTGCATGTGAGGATTTGTCAGCCTGCTCTGACTGTTGAAAAACACATACAGTATGTGGCTCACACGTGTTACATAATTACCAGTGGAGTGAGGCCAGTGACTGGGCTGGTGGGGCTGTCTCAGGGCTGACTGCAGGTGCTGCACTTCAAACTCACTGTGCTGCATGGATTCAAGCATCCAAATTCACACTTTCTGGTCAGCCGAAAATCCTGAACAGCAGGAAAGTATGAACCATCTGAAAAGTAATAAAAACACAGTGGTCACCCGTTAAGGTGCTCCATGTCAGCAGCCATAGTTTTGATTCATTCTGCATCGCAGAACGTCCAACCAGTACAGGAAAAATAAGCTCGCTCTCTCTGTCAGTGCTTTCTCTAAACACAGTCCTGGAAATACAAATATGTCTGTCATCACTGCGGAGGTAGAGGTGCACATTGGCCAGTCGCCAGTTGGCACCTCACCAGACTTAGACCGACAGTTACAAGGTGCAGTGATGAAAAAGGTCAAGGCAGTGTGTTAAGAGAGCACTGACCAGTATGCACGGTATGCTATTGTATCTGAAAGTGTAAGCATAAGGAAAAGAATACCATTAAATCTGGATTAAATACAAACTCTGGTTAAGGTCAGAGAGAATAAACTCTATTGTGGTTAAATGTTTGCTTAGTTAAGAGACGTTTGAATGTGGAAAAATGGCGTCACTGGCATAATCTACCCCCTATAATATTAGGGATGTTACAGTTGTTACACTTTATGGGCGATTATTGAAAGTTCAAGACTTTTAACCAGATTTCCTCTAAATTACATTTTCCACTGTTATCTCATAAGGGTGGAAAACAGCAATGGGACACATGATCCTGTTGCTTTTGGTATTATCCAAGGGGATGACGCTCAGTGTAGGTGTAAATTGACTCTGCTCTCCAAAATTTTGCAGAGTGCCAGGTCTGGATGTTGAGTGTGTGTCAGACATTTTAAACAAGCCCTCTTGGAGAAACCTCAAGAGCTGTCAATCCATCACTTTTATCACAAAACCCAACACCGATGAGGGGGATTAATTTCAAATTCCTTACCTTTAAACCTCTCAACAAAACTGTCAAGTACATGGGAAGCTGGAAAAACTGAGAGCGCATAAGTCACAAAAGACAGAACAAGGGGAGGGTTGTACATTATCGTGTGTGTGCGCATCTGTGCAATGACATCACTGGCGATGCCTGTTTGAATGGTGCGTCGACGTCTGATTATTCCTTCTGCAGACAGAATAATATTCCAGAAAAAGCAGATCAGGGGGATTTCATGCTTTTTTTCAGTCTGTTGGATGCAAATTCAGGCTGATTGACCGCATAAAGCGGCCATGGTAATTTGATAGATGACCAGAAACCTCAATATGTTCATGCACTAATGGAGGCCAGTGCATTAGAACAATGGGTCTGTCTGCTGCCTGGTTCACATTCGGAGGAGAATCAAAGAAAGGGTGACCACTTGGTGAAAAGAGACAGCCAGAGGTTAACACAGCCTCTGAGATACTGTCAGAGCTTTGACTGTGTATGTATGTGTATGTGTGTGTGTTGCTCGCTTTAGGATGAAAACTTTCCACTTAGCGACTGGTGATTTGTTTAAAAGAAAAGGACATTTATTGACAGCAATAATAGTGCTGTCAGGATAGGAAAAAATCTGCTCCCTCATTAGTAATGTTGATGCAAGTTTCAGGTTGAGTAAGAGTGGCTGAACTTACTGTGGATAAGATAAGGTGGCACTTCCTCACTCTGGTCTGTGTTAAGTAAAAATTCAAGTGTGTCAGTCTTTGCTCCTTAGACAGCATTTCCCCTCTGGAAATGGAGACTCAGCACACTCTCCTGTCTAAAATCTGAACCTTAAATTCCAAAATGACTGTATGTGCTACATTACAGTATGTGTGTGCATTACAGAAATGTGTGGGACAAACTATGTGCAACAGTCCTGCAGTGCTGCATGAGCTACCCAGACTTGTCTTGCTGTATTTATACCTAACCCCTATATTGATGATACCAGGATACATAAGAGCTTCCAACAAAATTGATATCTAATCCAGGTTTGATATCCAAGTTGTGTAATCCCAGATTTACTGCACAGTCCAAATAGAGGGAAAACCGTGTACAAGAGGAATAATAATAATGAAAAAAACTACAGTGGTCTCTAGTTTCTGAGTACGTGTAGGTTGTTATGTGTGTAGTGTGGGAGTTGAAGTGTCTGGAAAACAATTTGAGAACAAATGCACTGTTATCTTTTTTAATACATTCCGTGTGACGTATTAGATCTGTTAGGGCGTTATAATGCTCTGAGGCAGGAGTTGAGACTCCTTTTGAAAGGGAGACAGATAATTGGCTTTAGCTCGGGGCTGGAAAGTTAAAAGGCGTTTGACATTATGGACAACACTGGGGGTGGGAGTAGTTCTGAGTCTGGGGCCTGGGGATGTAATTAGAGCTTAAACTGATCCTGAGTGGGATTGTGAGGTGGGCGAGTACAAAGGACAGGTAGTGTAGTTTATATTTCTCAGACTGGCTTTGTGGTAAACTACTCAGCAATTCATATGGCCAGCGTTAGGAGAGTCTTTGGGGGAGGGGTTCTACATTTCTCAAAAATTCATTTAGGCCTTTAAAATCACAAAGTGCCAAATAACTTCATATACAATCAGAGTGAGACATTGTTTTAGATTCAGAGGATGCAAATGTGCACAATATTCAAATGTAATAGTCTCAGCACACTTGAAAACCTATTAAAAAATACTTTAATCTTGTCCAGATGTTTGAACAGTTGCAGTAAGACTAACAATACAAATGGAGTGAATTGCTTGTGATGACATTCAGTTCCTTTAAGTTCTTGCTAAATAATAAGAACAGAGATGATACACTACTGACTCCTTTCTGTTGGGTCAATGTATTATTTGATGGCATGACTATAACTCTTATATCTTCTCTGAACATTTTTTCAAACTTAGTTGACTTATTGATTTCTTTTTTTTTCTTTTTCTTTTTTCTTTTTTTTTGGTTTCCCTGCAACCTGGTGATTTTGCAAAACTTACATTACGTGTGGTGACAATAATATTTTTTTAACACCTTTAGAAAAACCTTACTCCTTCAGTAGCTATTCAAAGTCAACTTCAGTCAACTTCAACAACTTCAACCTTAAGTGTAGTTAAGGCAACTGGTCCATTTCACTAAGTCATTGGTTACACAGCTACCCATTATTTGATTAAATCATTTGTTTATTCTATTTTTTTATAATACCACAGTGACGCATATACCTTTGCTGCCTAGCTTGAGGTGGCTGTGGTGGCTTTGGTGTGTTTGTGTGGTGATGGCATCACAAGTTGATTTCTCCACTGCTTACATCATGCTGTGGCCTTAACCTTTTCACTGTTTATGGATATTTACAAAAGACTTTGGAAGCTACAGAGATCTTTGAAGTAGGTGTGACTAAACTATTCTGTTTTCAGCATGAGGTCCCTGTGCCTAAACACAGCCTTGGCTCATGCAAAACACTTCTAACTTTGGATATTGTAAACAGACCTGACCCTATGACACTTTAACACACACTCAGTCAGAACATACTACATGATTTTTAGCCTGTGCTCAAAGTGTTACAAATTCCCATGATACAGGACATTGCCAGTCCTGTTTAGTTTATGTGCTAAATGGCTGTATATGGAGCTATAAATCTCCATATGTGTGTATATCTTGTTCTTTTTTTAGTAAATAAAATACAGTCAGTCTTTCTTCAGGCTGTAAGCACAGGAAATGGATATCAGGTATCCCTCTTTGATAAGAATGCATGCCCTCTCACTTACTCTGGGTTGAACTCTGAACAGACCAAAGTCTGACATGTCATAATAAACAGATTCAGACAGCTTATCTAGCACATTAAAAAGCTCATGAATAGTATACTGGCTTATTAGAGATGTGAGGACAACTTCACAAGGATCCCCAAATTCAAACCTCAGCAGAGGTCCAGCATAACAATGCACACAGCTTACTGTTGTGTGCAACGCATAAAGCAAAGGTTATGGTTTGATCAGGTTTGACAGCTGGAGCGCTGCAGAGTTTCAAATTTGGCCTTTACTATTTTCTAAAAGGATACAGTTGAGTGATTAAAGTGTTTCAACAAAGTGGAATTTCACCAGAAAGAGGAAAAGTTATTCCCATGTGGAATGACGCACGGCAGACATGCCCTTTCCTCTTCCCGTGTATTCACTTTGTTAGCCAGTGAGTGTTGGCCACAGACTTCAGTGTTGTCTGTGAAGATTATGGATACAAAATAGCAACCTGCTCAGTTCTTTCTTTGAATGGGCTTGTGAGGGCTGTGTGTCTGATTAACTTTCCAGTTACACAATAAGCCTGTTGTTTTGTCAAAGTGAGCATTTGACTCCTATACTACACCCAGAAACTTTTTTTTTTCATAGGAATGAGAGGTGAACAGAGTGCTCTCTAACAAAGGTGTTAATCCACCTCTACAGCTTTACCAAGCTCCATAAATATGAGTCAGACAATGCCATACTACTCTGAGCAAACACTGAATCTGTGAAAAACAATATTCAGTGATTAAATGCTGTTAATTTGCAACATGAGGCCTATCCATTTTCAGCCAGTTGTGTGGGTCTGGGTAATGTTGGCAGCAGGCTAAACAAAGTAGCTGGTACATCCTTCTCCTGAGCCATTTCTTCCTGGTGTATCCTGCGGCAGATGGGATGTGTAATCCATCCAGCACGTTCTGGGTCTGCCCTGCAGTTGTTTGACAGTAGCTGGTCAGCTGAACATGCCAACATGAAGCTTAAACACAAATTACTGTCTTATAAACTGTGGTCACACTGGCAACCTCATATGAACACTATTCTGTTGCTTAACACTCTCAGAGGTCAGGGCTTCCCTGCACACAGCTAAGGACCCTGAGCCTGCTTTGAAGAACTGCAGCCCCACTCACTTCTTAACAAAAACAAAGAACCCATCTGAATACAAGAATCAGATGTCAGATACAGGAAAGCACCAGATACCACTAATTAATCATCCCAATCATCAAACCAGTTTGTTTTTATGTGCATGCAAATATGTGTGGAACATATACACATGCATTTTGCATACCCCCTCCAGAGAGCTGTCAGTGCTACACTGACGTTCTCCATGTCCAGCATTATGGGCGGAAAAATAATTGCTGCCTTCTCACGTGCGTGCGACTTTGCATTTGTGTGGACACGTGCAGGGGTCAGTAAGGGGCCCGCGCTGAATCACGTCCAATGATGAAGATGGCGAAATAGAATGAAATCACAAATGTTGAGGAGGTTTTGATCTCTCCCAGATGACTGATCTGACTCCACCGTGAAGAAAATACAGCAGAGGTTAACGTTCTAAAAAGCGACTAAACTTTGGACCATGTTTTGAATGGATTGGATGTTTTACATTGAAACAGCATGTAGTTAACTCTAATATTGCTTGTACATTGAAGTGTTTTTCTGTGGATATCTTTAACTGCCTTTTATCAGTAACACCCTCGCTTTATAGACTGTAAATGATGCAACAGGCTTTGTTACTGTGTGGGGTCTTCATGTAAACAGTCCTAAAGGTCTTACTGGTTTACAGTTGTTTATGTGTTATGTGTGTGTTGGTGATGGATTGTTGACGGGGTGAGACAAGTTTATTTTTACCTGTCTTCAGTCACTGTTGAGCTGATGGACACAACAGGAGATCCTGGTAACAATTTGTGTTCATGTAGGTAAATAGATGGACTTTGCGAAGTTATTTGGCTACATCTGTTGGCTACATGAATGGTGAAGGTGAAGATGTCAAGCTATGTCATGCAATTTCCTTTGTTCTCTTTAATAGATTCATGTTTTGAAATCAAGTTATGTGCTTGGGATAATAAATAATGACTAAAAAATAAAGCCTCATGAGATGATTCCCTGGCAAGACATGCTGGAAATTATAAGAAAGTTCATTTTGTAATGAAAAACTTGCCCAACATTAAAGGGCAGATTAAAGAGGCACACTCTTTTTTTTTAGCGTTCTACAAATCACCCAGAGCCGAGCATTTTCCAAATTGTACTACAGGTTTTTTAGATTTCTATTTCTTTCAGTGCCATCAGTTAATCTGCAGAGGTGTAAAACTTATAAACTTGTAAAACTGGCATGACTAATGGCTTTCAGGAAATCCAGACATCTGATACTTGAGAGACAGATGTCAGACATTACCTTTCAAGAAATGACCAGAAACACTTGATCCTTTTCATGATGTCCATGTTTGCTTAGTGTTTATCTTCTGGGTTTGATTTCTGACAGTTCAGCTTCTTTTTGGGAATTGTTTTTTAACAGCTGACTTTTAAAATCTTGCTCTTTTCACTTCTTGAGATGAAAGTTATCCAAAAAGAGTTGTGAGATAGTCCCTGCTTGCAACTACACTGATGCACTGCATTGCATCAATAAACAAAAAATAAAAATATACGGTTAAGTTTGTTTTCCACCTATTTGGGCATACTATATGATGAAGCAAATAGAATTTGGAAAATATTTGTGTCCTGTAGTTAACATTATAAGTTGCAAATGAAAATGCTGTTTCACTTCATCAGGATGCACACATTCAGTTTCTAAATTGTTTTATACAGTGACAGATGTCAACATCTTTGTGGTGATCTGCGATAATCCAGTGTGATTCTAAAATATAAACAGGCTCCTCTGTCGCATCTAACTGAAGCTAGCCTAAAATAAGCACCTTAAACAAAGCAAGGACAAATCAAAGGCAGCTAGCTAAGATGGAGTCTGTAATCAGCTTTATAAAGTCTCAGTGAACTTACCTGCCCTCTAATTCAGGCTGTATATACTGAAGAAGCTAGAAAAATTAAAGGTCAGTTTGCTTGTTTATATTTGTATTGGCACATATGTATAACAGACTAAGGCCTCTCTGTATGAGAAACAAAACCAAAATGCACTAGAGTCACTCAGTACTTTTGGTTTTGTTCACAAAGGACAAAGATTTTGATGTTTTTCTCAGAAGCTATCCATCACTGAAACACTGAGCCTGCATGTGCAGTATGTTTCTTCCTCGAGCAGGTTGGCACACGAGCGAGAAACTTCATCAGGGTGTATCTAGCAGTGGTGTTTGTTTTTTTATGGTCTTCATCTGTCAGCTGCTATAACACACTGAGATCATCATCATCTCCACCCCAAGGAAACTTGAACAGCTCTACTCCAAAGACACATGCACAAACACACACACATTATATTACTTTTCCAAGAAATGCAAAATTAAAAGGAAAGATTATCAACTGGCCAAAGAATCAACTGTTTGTTTCCGGCTGGTAGCAGTATGCAGAATGGCCACTGTCCAAATCAAGAAACAACTGTGAGAATCTCAATTTGAGCTACACACCTTGATCTCAGTGCTGTGATAAAGGCAGTAAAACACCCAGTTGTATTTATAAGAATACATATTTTCTTACTTGTTGATGTAGTAAAAATAGTGTTGATCAGTTTTGAAGCCTCTCAAGTCCCAGAGCTCTCTCGATAGTCAGACTGGCCATGGGGACCACTGGGACAGATCCTTTTTTCTGCAGTCCCTGGTCAGAAAGACATTGCACATTCATTTAATTGTTCATTAATAAACACAAATCATTTCATAAAGGGCAGTGAACCTTTAAAATGACCCCTGTTGGCTCATTAGTCCACTGTTGGTGAATATATAACCACAGGGACGTCCACCATTGGATAGGTATGTAAGTGCACGTGCGCGCACACACACACAGACACACACATAGAATGTCACCATAATTGGAGAGAGTCATTTGGCAAGTGTATACCTGCTCTCTCAGTGTGAATGGGAAAAAGTAAACAGAGGAATGTGTGGGAGCCTGTTGAACAGAGGCAACACTGACCCAGGTTTCATTTATATGACCAGAATGATGTGTCCATATCAGGCATTTTAAAGGGACACTAAGTGATTCTCCAGTTGAGTTACAACTCAACTTTTTAGTTAGTTTAACAGTCCATCCAGTGATGATTATTATAGTTTATGTGTAATTTGGTTAGTCAATCCAAAGTCTTGTGTCCATTTTTAGAATTTTCCATCTTGAAAAGTCCAAACCACAATTCAACATCACTTTCTGCTGCCAGAGATGTTAAGCTTTTGTCTGGTTGTATTGTTTTCCATTTATTCTAAAAATGGTTTCAGATTCCTTTCTGTTAACTAATAACAATAATCCTCAGTTCTTAACTAACTAGCACTGCAAGCAACGTGGAAAAGGAAAATATTTGCCCTCACCCAAACCTCCCTGGTAACTGCACAATTGTGACACCAGCTACTGCCCTGTATCTGACCTTTTTTTGTTATTTATTTTGGATTAACAGTGTCATTTTTACAGGTCTTACAAAGTAATAGTAGCAGACATACAGTAGATTAGACTGACATTTTTGGCACGTCTTGAATACTCCATGTGTTGGTATTAGCTTTTGCCTTTAGCCATGGAATTTGACAAATGTACAGTGCTAATTGTTTAGTAAAAATCACAGCTTAACATTTGCTGAAGCTGCACATCATTTCCAATGGCTGTTGCCAGTGAGTTTCCTCTCTCTCAGGAAGGCCTCTGTGCACCTTTGCTCTTTCCAGATGGGGTTTTTGAAAAAGTTGCTCTCCATTCTTTACCATTCTTGACTATTTTTGTGTGTAATCTATTAGGCAGAAATTCAGCTCATTTGAACCATTCAAACTCAGCATATGACACAAAGATTTATTATTTCAATTAAAACTACTTTAGTAGAAATTCTAATCACTTTGCCTACTTTAAGGTGATGTGAGGACTGCCTCACTGTTTTATATCAATCAATAAACCCAGGACAGCGGAGGTCGCTGAACAAACTAACTGCAGGTGAAAAACTTCTCCTCGTTCATTTGTCCATCTGCTGCTATAACCTAAGTACTCCGTGGTTTCGAACCCTTTTCTCATTCATCACGCACAGGGCTGCAGAGACCCCTCACTGGTGTATGAGTCAGATATCCCTGGGTTTCCACATGGTCATTATCCTGTCCAGAGCCCTGCTGACAAATGAAAATGGCTTGTGCAGACTGTAACAAAAATAACCCTTCTGATACTGTAATGGCAACTTTTATTTATTCAGTCTTAAGCTGTTACATAAGATATATGGCACAGCGTACCTCTGTAGCCACGGCTGAGTAGGTTTGTGCTTTAATGTTAGTCTGATTGTTTACTTTTTACTGTTAATCATTTTGAAGTAGTCATGTCATGTGAGTAATTGGACAGCTTATGATGAACAAAGTCTGTCAAACCGACCATGTAATAGATTATTATCTGGTGCATAGGGTGTGTTTGCCTTCCCTCGTATAGCTCTGGAGAGCAGTGACTACCAAAATATGGGAAACACCTGGAAAAATAAGGAACACAAACGATAAACGCTGATGGGGAGCAGTTTCCTGTAATGTCTGCTCAATGCCCTTGGGTGCAAGTTAAACACCAGTGTACACAAACTGATTCCAGAGCTATCATTTTATGCTTGTGAAGCATGTAATTTCTAATGGTAGAGGCGCTGATGGCATCTGTCAGGTTACCTCATATTGTAGCGCTCGAACATCCTGTGCAGAAGTGTCCCTGAACACAATAATGAATCCTTCAAATCAGCTAAAGTAAAGTAATAAATCTCATCATGGGTGTACTTAGTCACAACATCTTTATCCACTTTAGCTCTTGCTGTATGGGAGATCTGTCTGAGACTGTGTTTCCTCCATCAGTAAACCACAAGATGATAGAATTTGTCATGGAAGAAATTGTCACATTTCATCCTCCTGCTGACTTGCAAGCACTTTTTATATCATACATGGGGAAAGCAGTTATTTTTAGTAAGCTGTGGTGAAATTGATTTTCTATGGAGACTTGAAAAAGACCTGATGTAATTGGAATGGGGGGGCATGGAGGAAATGAGTATCTCACATGTAAGTGATCTCTCTTCTTGTCAGTGCAATATTAAAAAATTGCATACCGTGTGTGACAAGCTTGTGGCTTTGTGATCTGTGTTTGTGTTCATGAGTGTGTGCAGTGACCTGTGATACAAGTGGCAAAGTCATATGAGACTATTCCCATCCCAACACTTTGGTAGTGACACATCCTTTTACTGGATGTTGAGCTTCATAATTACTAAAAATCTAAATCTAATCTAAATCCTCTTTGCTGCCTTGCCAGTGTATGAAATCATAATTAGGTACCATCAATGTGTAAGACAGTTTTGGTGTAAGTAAAGCACTCCATAGACTAGAAGCTGGTATCCATAAATCAAATTGCCACAGACCAAACAGTCACCTGCTGCTCCAACTGTTCCACGTAGAGTGTGAAGGATTTTTAAATCAGACTGTGACGCTTCTAGACAACTTCTGAATGTTCCCTCCTTGAAACCACTTTCCAGTCAAAATGTCTGAAACTATCAGAAACAATATTGCAGCTTTGTGGTGGGGGTAACTGTGCGCATTATCTTCTCTCTACCTCTGCACTACACTAGATCCACATTATTCACAATGCATGAAATAAAAGACTCTCCACAGGTGGCAGCAAGAGAGTTTCAATAGAAGACCTAAATGCAGGCCATAATAAGGGAGGGATGGGGTAAACTGTACAGTGCATAAATCAAACCAAACATTAAACGAATAAGGCCAGAAATTTAACAATATATGGGACCAGACTGCACCATCAGGGAGGTTAGGTTAGAGTCATGCATGAAAAGAGAAAACTGTCACAAAATATACAGGCAAATTACTAATAAACCACCACTACACATGAACCAAAACCGTTCTACAACAAGTTACAACAGCAAGCTAAGGTGACTCAAACCACACAATACAGCATGCATGCAAGATGGCTACTCTACCACTCAGTGCCCCTTTCAACACAGCAGGAAAATCCCACAAGCAAAATGAAGCAGAAAATGGCTCATTCAAGACAGGTCAGGAGAAAAGCAGTGGCTAATAGTGTGTCTGTTTAAAAGCTAAAAAAAAACAACACCAGAGGTATATTAGTATACAAAAGTAAAAACATTTTACAGAACATATGTAATGGAAAAGAAAATTATATACCTTGCCACGCTGGAACACATTCTCCTCCCCATGCAGGTGACAAGAATCTATATTTGTAAAGAACCATGTTAATATTGTAGTAAAGGGACCCATTAAAAACATCTCTGTGCTGTTTGAGCATACCTTCTTTCTTGGCTGATGTGCTTAAGCAGTTACTGAGCTTTAGCTGCTCCCCAAACATGAAAAATCGCAGAAATAAAAACAAATGTAATAATTATTTACCAAATCTTTAACTTAACACTATGAGCTTAAAGAAATACTTCATGGTGCTAGACTTTCTCTATTAAAAATCATGCTTTTAAACAGTTTTGTGAAAGGGAATCCACCAAATCAAACATTAAACAAAGGTGGCTTCAGCTGCTCCTGCAGGTGTATCTCATTGCAGGAAGAAAGGCCCAGTTGAGCTTCCCACCCCTTTTTATAGACTCTGCCCTCTGGGTCCTAGTGCTAGACTAACTTCCCTTCCACATGTACACAGGTCAGCCACAACATTAAAACAGACACCTGTTTTGTTTTTATTATCATTTTGGGGCTTTTCACCTTTATTTGGACAGGACAGTGGAAAGAGAGTAGGGGAATGACATGCAGTAGGGGCCCTGCCAGACCAGGAGTTGATCCAGGGACCAGCTGCTTAGGGCACTAAGGCCCATGTGGTACACACCCCAACCATTCAGCCATGGGGGCACCCCAACAGAGGCCTGTTTTATCTGTCTGATCAGTGCATTATCCCAACACATTAACAAGGTGAAGGAAAAGTGCAGGCATTAGGACCCAACAGCGAGCACACAATGTGTGCCTTGTTTTTGTCCTGATAAGAAAAGAAGGATGATTGTTTTTCTTCCTGTAAGTCTGAGGAAACCAGGGAAACCAAAGAGGACAGAGAGTGGACTCAAGAAGAAGAAGAAGAAACGGTATTATGAAAACTGACACACAAACTATGCAGGTTATCTTTTAAATATATCAGCAGAAACACCCATGATTACCTAAACAGATGTTTGATCTGTGCTGCTATTTATTACAGTGTGATGTGGTATCAAAGTGCCTCCTTGTTTTTCCTTGTTAGACACAAGAGAAGTTCTGCTCCTTAAGACCAGCAGCTGATTTACTAGTTTAATCAAATTACCCCCATGTCCCTGTAGAGAGATATGAAATGCATAAACATTTCCAAAATATTCCCCAAGAGGAAGCCACAGACAATCTGGTAAGTAATAAACATTTGCCAATTCAAAAATTCCTTGTCCCAAATCATCCACAAGAAGAAATAAGTTCCTTACATACTGCAGTTCACATGTTGTACCAAAAAGTGAATATAGTTTAATCATCACGTTTTATACTCTGTTAACTTTGTATTTGCTTCCTCCTTCAGTAAATGTAAGCATTCACTTTCCCAGAGATGCTTTATGTTACAGACTCTAAACACAGACTTCCTTGTCTACATGAATGAAAACAATAGCAGGTGCTGCCGCTCTCAGTTTACACTGCATCCATTCAGGTCAGATTACTGCTGTTCAGAAGCATTTTAAGAGCGTTCACAGCCCAGTATACAATTGTACAGGTCAGGTCAGAGACCCAGGTCAGACGGAGAAATACAAGGCGAACGACTTTCAGCTTTTTTCACCTAAAAAACATCTGCCCATTCAGCAGTACTATGAACACCACCACCAGGACTTCCTGTCACAAAGTGACTAACCTTTCTCTTGGTTGTCTCTCTCAGTTCACCTAATAGCTTCACAGCTGCAAAAATAACAAAGTACATTTACTCAAGTGCTGCCCTTCAGTAAGAATTTGACGTACTTGTGCTTTACTTACATACACAACCTACAAGGAGCTGTAAAAAATATAATGGATTGTAAAAGATTAGTTGATTTATTTTTTCTTGAAAAAACTAAAAATTTCATGGTTTCAGCTGCTCAAATTTGAGGATTTGTAGATTTTCTTTCTCTTAAATTATAGTAAACTGAAATTCTGGGCTTATAAACCACACAATTGATAGACTGATCATGGTAACAAGCAGCAGATTAATCTACAATGATAATAATTATTAGTTGCAGCCCTATATAAAAAAAAATAGCTTTTAGTCGAAATTTTGTATTTTTATAGTGAAGCTTTGGTATATTTATTTAATTGAGGATTTGAATACTTCCTGGACCACTGATCCTAAGAGTGATATTAGAGGACATGACTTGGGTCAGCTGAGTTCAGTTCTGAGACCTGCAACCTACATTCAACTGGCAGCTATATCTGCCAACAGGGAGTTGTAGTAAACAAACCAGTGGATCAAAAACCTGGAGAAAATCACTGCATAACAAAAGCTGAGAGCATTTACCCAGGAAACCTGTCTTCTCACGTGGCTTAACATTACACAACCTACTCTAATAACTTTATGAAAGAGGTCACAGGTTTGTATGATGTAAGCATTGTTCTGGCATTGACAGAGAAACACATTCATAAAACTACACACAATATACAGTGGACTATCAGTAGTTTAACAGCATGATTCAATGAAGAAATAAAACTATGCTGACGTGAAGAAATAATCACTTTTGTTTTTGTTATTTGCAGAGCATTCACCGCAGCAGCATAGCTTCATACGACACGTGCCACATGTAACTCATTTACCTGTGAAAAGACAGATCATCTCTGAAACTGGAGTTTGAACTCAAATATGTAAGGAATCCTTTGGATGAACTGTCAGTCTGCTGGCAAGTAGCACTGCTGTTGTCACTCCTAAGCATGGGTAAGTGGCTTTCAGGAATTATCATGCTGTGGTTAGTATCATAGTATATTTTCTGTGTATGAATTTCATTTAGATTACAGGCAATAAACCTGTTAAGCACATACTTCTTGTTTTTAAAACAACATCATTTCTCTCTTCTACATTTTAGGCACCATGCCACTGCATCGTGTGAGTGGAATATTAGTATTCCTCAGTGTCTGTCTGATTTCCTTTACACCGCCTTGCGATGGAGGGAACATCCTGGTGTTCCCTGTAGACGGCAGCCACTGGGTCAATATGAGGATCCTGCTGGAAGAGCTTCATGCCAGAGGACACAACCTCACTGTGATCAGGGCCTCCACCAGCTGGTACATCGCAGAAAAGTCTCCTCTCTACACGTCCATTACAGTTGAAATGGAGGAAGGCTTAGAGAACTTTTTTGAAGTGTACCTCCAGGAGCATATGAGGGTATGTCGTTAAGGATAATGTATTTAGCCCCACATTGGTTTAGTGATTCAGATGTCTTTCTCAACATTTTTTTTCTAACCATTTATTTCAGGCACAGAGAGAGGGAGCCTCAGCACTTACTTTCTTCAAACTCACCAAGGATTTCCTTTCTATGATTTCTGAGGCCCATTCA
This sequence comes from Lates japonicus, assembly GCA_033238685.1. NCBI lineage: Eukaryota > Metazoa > Chordata > Actinopteri > Centropomidae > Lates > Lates japonicus. Next base: position 6,191,553 of record BRZM01000002.1, on the reverse strand, counting down.
GTGTGGGCTGAGGCCCTGGTTCAAATCCTTGATGATAAAAATATGGTCAAAAGCTTAATGGATTCCCAATATGATCTTGTTCTCACTGACCCAGCCATTGCACCAGGTGTTGTACTAGCCAAGTATCTCAAACTGCCCATGGTGCTCAATGTTCGCTGGATCACCAGCGGAGAGGGCCACTTTGCAATTGCCCCATCACCTCTCTCTTACATCCCAGTGCCAGGATCAGGCTTAACTGATAAAATGAATTTCATGCAGAGGATCAAGAACATGCTTTTCCACAGCATTATACTGTTCCAGCAGAAATTCCTGGTGGGGCCGAGCTATGATGCCATCTGTGATAAATATATCGAGGGCGGATGTGACATCATCTCGCTTCTTCAAGAGGCAGACATTTGGCTGTTCAGGTCAGATTTTGTGTTCGAGTTCCCTCGGCCCACGATGCCAAATGTTGTCTACATAGGAGGTTTCCAGTGCAAACCGGCCCAGCCTCTGCCAGCAGACCTGGAGGAGTTTGTACAGAGTGCTGGGGAGCACGGAGTGATCATCATGACTCTGGGAACTTTGGTTAACGCTTTGCCCAAAGAGGTTGCAGATGAAATTGCCAGCGTCTTTGCCAAGATGCCTCAGAAGGTAACTTACTCTGTGATCCACTTGCAAAGACATGAAATGTTAAAGGCTAGAAATGTGCAACTCAAAATACAATTTCTTCAACCTGGAGAGAGCTGGAGATTCTTTGGCAGCACATAATCCATCACTAAATACATCCAATTCAAAGCAATACTTGTTCTGAAATAGAGAGACTGATAAATGACACAAACAAATGAGTTCTCCAAAGAACACATCACATTTAAAAAGGGATATACTGCAGTCCTGTGATAGACTGGCAGACCACCGAGGGTGTCTAATGAATTATAATGAGTAGGTAGAGAAAATTTGATTTATAGAGGGATTGAAAATAGATTAATGTTACATATAATTCTACACCACACTACACAGTTTTCAAGACATTACTCAAAACTCACCCTGTTTTCATATCCTGTGTTATTCTGAGCTTGTATTATATGTTTTCTACATTCTTCTACTTAATTTGGCATGTAAAACATTTTTGAGTGTCTTGGAAAGTGCTCAGTCTGCTTGTGCAGATGTGTATGAAATTCATAATGATCCCTTTTGTTTTCTGAACAGGTGATATGGAGGCACATAGGAGATCGTCCCTCCACCCTGGGCAACAACACTCTGATAGTGAACTGGATGCCACAGAAGGACCTCCTGGGCCACCCACAGATCAAAGTCTTTGTAGCTCACGGTGGAACCAACGGAGTCCAAGAGGCCATTTACCACGGGGTCCCTGTGCTTGGCATACCCTTGTTCTTTGACCAATATGACAACCTCCTACGCTTGCAGGAGAGAGGAGCTGCAAAGATCATCCAGCTAGGCGACGTTAACGGCCGCAGTTTTGAACAAGGTCTTAAGGAAGTGCTCCATCAGGACAGCTACAGACAGAACATCCAAAGACTATCACGTTTGCACAGAGATCAGCCAATGACACCAATGGATCAGGCCATCTTCTGGGTGGAATATGTCATGCGCCACAAAGGGGCTCCACACCTGCGTACAGAGGCTTATAAGATGCCCTGGTACTCATACTACTGTGTAGATGTACTGCTACTGTTGCTGACTGCAGCAACTGTAGTGCTGCTCTCTGTTTTGGCAATTTTCAGGTTTCTGTGCTGCAGAAGTAGAAGAAAGACCAAAGCCAAACAACACTAACTAGGTTAAGAAATATGCTACAATGGGTTTTCTAAAACACTGTATTTAGGTAGGTATCTCATTTATTCCTCTTTATTATTTATGAATCAGTGTCAATCAGTGATTTACACATAAAAATAAAAATATAGTTAAAGTAACAGTTAATAGTTAAATCTCTTTCTTGTTTCAAAATCAGTTGTCAAATATATCTTGGCAGATTAAGATCCTGGTTATAAAATATCATCAAATCATTGGTGATAGTCTCATCTAGTTAACATTATTCTCTAATTTTACATTTACTGTAATATAAAAAAAAAACACCAATCACTGTCTCACTAATATTGATCATTATCATGAGCTAAACTTGTACCATCAATTTCCAATGTGCCAAATCCCAAAACTTTATAGGTGAAAACCAGCTCAGATGTTTTATGAATTGTCTTAAGATATTTTGCACCCATTTCATTTTTGATTACGATCAATAAATTTTAAATGAAAAAGAAATGTCTCTGTTATCACTCCTAAAAGAGCAAATATTCTTTAATCTTAAATCTTACATATTTCCTTAACTGACTGCACACTTGGTCTTCTTGTAGCTCTATGTTTATTTCAAAGACGTCTGGGCCTCACATGCCCACATTCCCCTGTCCAAATCCCAAACTTGTAAAACCAATGCTAGATATGCTGAAAGCAGGACTATCACAGCTGACATTTTCTGGTGAGGCTATGAAACCAAATTTCCACAGGACTAGAGGGCAAAACAGAGTTAATTATCATCTTTTCAAGAAGATATAATAATGTTAAGAATCTAACATGTTTGTTGAGGAAACTGAAAAACATCAGAGAAACAGATGTAGCTGGGATCCATACAGTAATCAGTCATTTGTTACAAAAGACAATGCCATGTTTTCTCTGAGATGCTGCTGGTATATGACTGTGTGAGTACAGTTAACCACAATATCAAGAACACATGTAGTATCACTACCAGGACGCCACAGGCAATCAGTTTTTATGGAAAACTTGGAGATCAATTATGTCCTGCTTGTTATTCTTTGTATTTATATCGAATCATATAAATTACATCATCTTCTACACTAAAATGAACGCCAGTGAGAAGACAAATCTCAAAAATGACTATGGAAAATCCTGTAATTTCAGAAAATAGACTGTATTAAAACCATTTCCTTTGCCCCGAAAGTCCAAAAACAGATGCCTTGAAACAATCAAGAGGCTGGAAAGGAGAGCTCTCTTTGATAAAGCATAAGCTCATATGGTTTTGATTTATAAGATGAGCGAGGTTGCCTTGGTAAATCTAACTACAAGCTAAACTACATTTCACTTATCATTCAGTGATACTCTGATTGAGACTTCTGAGTGTACTGATTTCAACAAATCTGTGAAAAATTTCCAAGGTATGAAGACAGTGAGGTGATTTATGAGGCCTGGAAGCACATTAAGTGTAATATGAAAAAAACAAGGTTTGCATACCTAGTGTGTGTGTAAGTGTTGTGGCATGTGTGCATAGTCAGTGATTTTGATATCTTGTTATCAGAGAAAAGGTACTTCTGAAAAGTGACCTTTTGTGAATCAGATAATAGAAGAAAGTCAAAAGTTAATGCAGTTGTGATTATTAGAAATAGTGACCGTACCAACATTTACAGTAGTTGATAAAACAGATGTATTATTGCATAGATGTGCAGATAAATAATCCACATCTTAATGGAAAATAATTTGATACAACTACATTTAAATTTGTAACAATCAGCTTGGAGCTGCACTGTGTTTACACACTGCTGCTGCCCACAGCTCAGAATTGATGGATTAAGCTACATGAGTAATTTTACGGGCTTCTTTGAACCTTTTAATTCTTTTCTTTCCACTCTAACTTACGACCACTGTAATCCATGAATAAGCAACATGAATTCAAGCTTACCGCAGTTACCATTCTCTGCTGGTAAAGAAAAACTCTTAACAGCAACTCCAAAGAGGGATGAGAGTTTGACACTCAGAGGATTTTGGGTGGCATATTACTTTAGAAGCAGATTTCAAGTGTTCATAGACCGAAAAACAATGCTCTGTAAAAAGGGTGAATAAGTTACAATTTAAACCAAATTGAGAAATAAAGAGGAAGAGTTGACGCAATTGTTTCTTGAGTGTAAATCACATTTTAATGACATGGTGAAACAGTCCTAACAGATGAATGTAAATAATTCAGTTTCATTTAAACAAAAACTTAATCCTATTTGAGTTAGTCACTATACTCAGGTTGACATTAACAGTCCTGTTTTGTGTCTATGTTAAGACACCTTTGTTGTGTAGAGGAAACAAGCCAGTTTTCCCTTCCATACTTAAGAAAGAAAATTAAATACACAAAACAAGGTCGCAAATCCCATACAACTTGAGTTCTCACTTGAAAATAATATGTTAAATTAGGCTTTGACTTTATATATACGTTTTTTCTTTTTCTCTCTTCCTTTCTTCCTTCTTTCCCCCTCTCCTTTTTATATTTCTATTCAGTATACTTGCAAATACTTAGGACTTAGTCAGAGGAAAACACACACACGAACAGTACATATAATAATAATGCAGTGACCACTGAGTAGAATAAACCTGCTGGACTGATCCTCATACCAATATGCTTCCATACTTGAACTCGCATATCTCTATTGTGTTGCAACACTAAGTCCCGGCAAATGAACTGCATTGTCTCTCTCAGGGAGGACAAGACAAGTCAGCATTTACTGCAGCCCTATACTTTCTACTTTACATGTAGTTCTCCTCATTAGTTTTCCCCCAGAGGGATGCCTTGAGTATAGTCCAGACACAAGGTCAGAGACCTAAACATCTGCTATAGGAACAGCCCACACATACATAAAACAGGTGCTATGCATTGTTCCTGTCTCATCACTGGTATCAACTAATGTGGCAGTGAGCTCGCAGCCTCCCTCCATCTGTGTCCTCATATCCCTCCCTCTATCTGTTTTCAACTTTTCCCTGTCCTTCTCCCTCTGATTTTGCACCCCCTGTTTCCTTGGAAAATCCTTCCTGTGATCATGGCTGGTATTGGATGATGTCACTGTGCATGTTCTGTGTTAGAAACCAGTCAAGGCTGTGCTGTAAACACAGGGAAAGCAGATGCCTTCATAGGATTAAATGCCACATTCTGAGAACGCTAAGAACCGAGCAACAGCCAAATAATTAAAGAATAATTACAAATAATTAAATTAAAGGAAACAGAGAAAAATCTGTCTGATTTTATTGAATTTTTTTGAGGAAGCATATCTACTGCACCTTTTAAAATTTACTGTGGCTCCTCCGCACATGGATATTCTAAAACTGGAAACAGAGAATACAATCAATATGTGACCCAGCTAGACTTCCTTCATTTGCTTGGATTCTGGGATGCATCAAACCTCAGATTTTAGCATTAAAAGATACATCTTGGACTAACCTGACACATTTATTCATTGACCTCACTGTTCTGAAAATCATTGACCAGGATTTTAGAGGTGTTATTATTTGATCTGGCAGCCTAAGTTACTGCAAATCAAGGGGTCACTTGCACACTTAGCTCTCATGGAGAAATAAGATGGAAAAGAGAAAAAGTAAAATGTTTATAAATTAGTTGATACAAAGCAAACACTATTTTAAGTGCTGACATATTACAAAACTGCATGTGTGTCTTCTCTTCAAGCAACAAGCATGCACTTGCTGGTTTCATGAAACCCTTTCTCACCACTCAACACACCAACACACACACATACACACACACACTATCCCTGCGGGGACAATCATTGACTTAATGCATTCCCAGTCCCCTTACCCTAACCTTATCCATTACAACTACACGTCTAACCTTGACCCTGAGCCCTAAAACCAGGTCGTAACCCTCTAAAAAACAATCTCTACCAATGTGGATGAACAGAGAACACACACACACACACACACACACACAAATTCAGCCTCTGTGGCTTGTGCTCCCAGAGGGCATCTGCAGAGGCGTGACATCATTCTCTCCACAGACACACAGATCACAATAATTGCTCTCTCTACGGAGGAACTACTGGCCAGGAGCACAAATGGATCCACTGATCTGCGCAGCAAATCCTGCTCTGCTTTGGCTGTTCGCACATGTTGCTGGCCGTTGAGTCTTGGAAATCATAGTCATACTTGAGCAATGTGAAATTCTCCCAGACAGTCAGACCACATCATCCATTTATTCAAATTCTGTTGGATCGTATGGCTGAAAACATGGTGGCACCTGCAGTGTTCGTGCCATTTTTCTGACATACTATACATGTCTTCATCTGTTTTCTTCTAACTGTTTATGTCTTTAAAGAATTACAGCTAGATTTTTGTTTTCAGCAGCTCATTTGTAGCGGTGAAATAACAGTTGAAACTTAATGTAATATTAAGACAGTTACTGCAGAGGACACTGACTGTTTTTCTTTTAGCTCATATTTAAAAGGAAGCTAGATTATTGATTAGCAGTTTGCAGTGTTTTAGTAGATATACAGACAACTGTCACTGGATCACTGTGATACTGAAGAAAACCTAAGAATGTGATGATTCTCTAGCAAGTTCTGCAGTTACATTAAAGACAGTTTTCTTTTCTACAATTTCTCCTCAAATTTATGGACACAGGGAAACTAGGAAAGTGAAAATTGCACTGAATCTAATAATGTGTATCATGTCTGTGTGTTCAGATTTGACGTCTGACTTTGAGTTCTGATTCTTAAGAGAACAAATGAAATTTTTTGACAAAGCAGCCCTAACCAGTCACTAAAGGTTTTAAAGCCTTTAGCCAATCAGCTCCATCGGCTGACCCTGCTGGTGAAGGGGCGTGATCAGTGGGCCAAACTATATTTACTACTTCCTGTTGTTCTTAAAACACCATCATGCACCTGTCCCCTTCACTTCCTATCTTTGCCTCACATTTCTCCCTCCTCACAGTCTGAGCAATCTCAGGCCGTGTGTATGAGTTCATTTTAAAAAAACAAGTAAAACCCTGACAGGTTATATATTTCCAAAACAAAACCTCCCCAAAACACTGCTCCTCAATCTCTTTTTGCACACTTTGTCTACACTTTCTCTTTGATTCTTATTACCAGCAGATCTATTGGAAGGATGTAGCTCGCAAACATACCCCTTAATATATTATCATTTTATAGCACTTTAAGTTACCTGCTCAGGTATGGTATAGCAACACTAATTCATAAAAATACAAATACTAATTAATTGAAATACTATACAAAAAGGATGAAGATGGCACCTGCAAACATTGTAGTTTACTGTGGCACATCTATCTTTTTACTGTATCCATTATAACACACACACAATCCAAACACATTGTCAGTGATCAGATCAGTTAAAGTGGCAAATTTGGAGCGGTTTGGAAATGCTTCTCTGTCACAGTACATCAATCATCAAAAGAATCCTAGATGGCACTTTGCTCTTGTCTCTGCAGACTACCCTGAAGCGAGCGCCATAAATTTCAGATCCATAGCTATGGTCAGCTGGTTTCACTCAAGAGTTGGAGGAAAGACAACGGAGCTGTCAATGAGCTTGGAGGGGAAGAGTGTACTAAGCCTTTGGGTCAAACCCTGCGAGGGGAGACAATGCAGTTTCAGCGTAGTACGTTTTTGTGTTTCGGGTTCGTCCCATTCTTGGGATTTCGACATGTCGAGGGAATTTCATTACATCAGGCACAAACGTCCACTTGGACTCAAGGATGAACTGATTAGAATGTGGTGGTCAAAGGTCAAGGGTCAAAGTCACCGCGACATTTTTGGTCAAAATTCATATGCTAATTGTGATATAATACACAAAGTACCTTTTATTATATTCCTTCAAAGTCAGTGTACAGACATAGATGTAAACTGTAGCCTTGGCAGAGGCATGCAACTGTGAGGTTGTAACTCTAGTTTCTTTTTTAACTATATTCTCAAAGGGCCTCTAATTCTGAAACTTAAAATCACTTGGAGGTTGTACTGATTGTACATTTTTGATACAAAATAAGAACTGAAATCTTTGTTTCTATATCTTAAAATCTTGCTCATGTAAGCAACTATAAGGTAAAATTTATTTGGTGGTGAATTGTTAAAATTATCAAATAACTACAAAACACATCACAGAAGAAAGTGATAGATGGAGCATTTAGTACTGGTTGAGTTTTCTAACAAATGTGGACTAAATTATGCTGAAAACCTAATGTTCGGTTACAACGACATAATTTATTCCCACAGGCTGACAGTTTGCAGAGCTGATTTCTATTATTTTTATGTTTGGTTATTGTACCCCTTTGTTATTTCATAATTCTGCAGAAGACTGTGAGTTCATACTTGGCCAGTTGTAATTTCTGGAAAAAGATGACATGATCTAAATCATATCCATGATCCTGGATCAAATGTGTCTTTGTGAGATTCATCCACCAGTTTTAGTTTTTCAGTTGGCAGAGTGAGGCAATAGAGATGCTCTGTCATGCCTACATTTATGAAGAGCCATTGATTTCAACACTGATGCTCCTGGAGCAGGACAATGAACAAGTCACTGTTCATGTGTGGTTGATATCACTCGAAAAATTACTTAATACTTATAGTTTTGGTAACGCTGATCCTATATTTTACATAAAATATCTAGAGTAAAAGTGAACTATCACTCATTCCACTCTAGACGTGACACACTCCATGAACCGCTGAAGTTTGTCCAGTCTGACACCTTGTCAGGCCTCAAGGCTTCAAGTGGGATGACAACCAGGTGTTTTTCTGGACTCATGAAATAATTAATGACAGCCGTAAGTTGTTGTGTCAGAGTTACCAACATTAATACATGAAAATCTTTATTTTTATTTTTTTTGAAAGATACGTACTGTAACTCGATGAACAAGGGGGGTAGATAAGAGAGACATGGGCTGTTAAATGTCCGACTATTTCTTTAGCTCTAAGTAGTTGCCAGGCAACCAGTGGAGGCCAAGAGTAATTTCATTGAGTCTGCAGCACATAATGTGTTTAAGGTTTGTTTGTCCCCACTCTACATATTTTCAAGAGACATGTATCATTTAATTTTCATGACACAGTTTTCCTGCACCGGCACCAGTTTAACACTATGAAATGAAATGGTTGAAAATTAATTATATATATGATGAAATTAACTTCTGACATTAACCTATGATAGATTAGTATTTTGTAGATATTCTTATGTGGATATTTATCTACCTCAATGCTACAGAAGTATTTTCTAAACTTCAGTAGAAATCCAATCTTGCACAGTCACTTGCAGCTCATGCAAAGAAGTCTGGAGAATTTCTAAGTCAAATGTTTGTTTCTGGAAAGAATGTGGCGAAGCTGCGTGTCATTGACTGATTGAGAGCATTTTACTCCAGTTGGAGCTCATTTGTTTAATGTCATAGCCTACAGTTAGCTGGCCAACAAAATAAAAGAGTCAGCAACTGTAAGTCATTTACAGTGAAATATGACAAATGGTGAAATGAACCATAAAATAGTCAGATGGTCAGTCAATCCCAAATCACCAAACAATGTGGACACTTTATATTCTCTAGTAATCTGTACTAAACCCATATAATGCTGAAAAAATACCTGCTTATGTTTTGGTCAACAAATCTTTAGCTTTAATACTTAATCACTGATGCATGTAAGCACGAGAATAGAGCCTACAATCACCAACAATAAAATTACTGACAGTAATTCCATCATTATATTATCACTATTGCATTCTGAAGGAGACAATGGATGAATTAAGACTGACTTAAGACAGAATTTAATCCTGGCTATTCACTCAAATAATAAACCTGCCAAGACAATATTAACATATTCTAAGAGGTTAATAATCTGAGCTGCTGGTGTGATTCACAGTTTTACAAAACAATTTTACAAAGATGTGAAACCATTGCTGACATTTGTCTTAAGATTCTGTGGTGGATTTAATTAATGGCTTGAACATGTGTGTCTGTTTATCTAATTGTGTTAGTCTGAAGTGTGTCCTCCAAATACTTGGATACGTGCGCCTCAATTACAACATACATTACAGTGTCTTTGTCAAGACTAATTATCCACATTGTTTCAAGCCATTGGCTCAGGAGTGCAGCGTCATCACAAGTGCATGTGCAGTTGAGAAACTTGAGCTCATATCACATCCCTGTGCTGCATTAACACAACTCATAAGCGAACATTTACTATCATGACCTCTTTTCGTCACCTTGTTATCTGCACTCTGTGACGTTAAACCTGCAGTCCTTGTGCAAACTTCAACTCCCCTCTGCTGCTGCTGCCCTGGATCATTTTAATGATGTTGCGAAAGAGCTACACTACACGTAGAGCACTGTTTCGTAATTTCGCTCTCTCTGTCCCATGTTAGTTTGCTTCTCAGGAGGAAAATATAATATTTTGCAGGAACATATGAGTCCAATAGATGCACACTTGTATAATATTACTGGTGCATGTGCTTCAGCAAAAATAGTGCATTGCATAACCATTATGTAATCCCTAAAATCTGGTATGTTTTTGCGTACAGTGCACATTTAGATATTCTCACCTTGCAGATACATTGATGAATACATTCATCAGAAGATCTGTATGTATGTGATGTATAGCTTTCAAAATCATTTGAACTCTTTTGTCAGATGAAGTTTATAGAATTCATATGGCAGATGAGCCATATGATGCACATGAGTGTTGGTCTGAAGCCAATGAGAACCTGTTTAAATGTGTAAGTACTCAGAAAGTACTTGGGAGAAAGAACTTGCTCTTCTCTGCTTGACGCACCCTTGGATGTTACGTATGTTCCCCTGTCGTTTGCACGTTAGCGTATGGTTAGAAAAACAACAAGTTTTTAGAAAAGCTATGCACCTTTTATATGTTTAAGTCAGAAATGGGTAAAATACATATTTTAACAAAGCCTGTGGACTCACAAAATACACAATATTGTTCTCTCTATGTTCTGTATTGAGCTTCGGTTTATGATCAAAATAAAACAAAGAAGATGTTTCTGGGGTAAAAACATATGATTGTGAAGCCTGCTTGTATATGGATGCACACAAGTCAAGCTCACATTCGAAAGCATGAAATATTTTTGGTTTTGAGGAGTAAAGAATTTACTGGAAACTGTTTAAAAATTCATTGTGTTTTTTTAATTACCATGTGATAATTTACAGAGGTACAGTACAGCATCTAATGGTAGCAAAACACTGTTTGTCACTGTTTCATTTGTTGTATTCATTAAAATGCATCCACTGTACAGAATGCAAGCACCATAGAAAGCATACAAAAATCTTCCCAAGCCAAGTTAACAAAGTGACACGATTAAAAAACAAAACAAAACCAAAACAAACCAAAAACAAACAAAGCAAACCTTTAAAAAAAAAAAATCTCTGTGGTAGAATATATCTCACCTTACAAACCATCTACCCCGTGGCAAAAAATTTCCCATGCACACTTACATCACTTAACATGAAGGAGGGTATTCTAATGTCATTGCATTGCTATTACACATCATGCCTATCACATACAGTATGGTCCAGATGGAATAGTAAACACTCATTGTTATTGGTGGTTTGGACAAAGCTAGATTGATCTGATCTCTCCCTGTTGGTCCACAGTTTTTTCAATCCTCCAGCGCTCGACCAGGAGCGATGGAAATGCATTCAGTCTCTGCGGTGAGCCCGAAGGTGTTTCATCTCTCTGCTGGATTCACTGCCTTGGCTTGTGGTGACGCCTGACCAGTCTTGATCTCCTCACTCCAACTGTAAAAAGAGGAGGTAGAGTTAATGGAGGGAATAAAAGGTGTGACTGAAAACAAAGACAAAAAGAAAACATGTCAAGGAGGAAAGATATGAGACGAGAAGAATAGGTGGAAGGACTGAAAAGGTAGATAATGGAATAGGGAAAAGAAATCTTGAGAGCAATAGGAAAATCCAACAATGACAATTTGTAGTTAGACTTTTGCTGTGCATATTTTCCAGCACTGATTATGTGGTTTTTGGCAAACTCTTTTTTTTTGGTCTCATCCAACTTTGGTGTAGATCAGTGCATCATCAGCTAACTGCTCTTACTTGGAGCTCTCCTGGCAGCTGCGTTTCTACCTCCCTCTGTGAAATGACGAGAGGACACAGTCAATCACTGCATCTGGGCACACGCACACACACATACACATGCAAGTACTACACAAAAACTGTGCACATGTGCAGTAATGAGTATTTACCCTTAATGATTCTGGTAATTCTCTCTGATTCCTCATCGATCAGATTTGGGTTGCCATGGATGGTGGTGATTCTAGAGAAGTCTGGGCCTGACATTTAAAATCAAAACCGTTAGATCTAAAATGCAGGATCATGTATGGGGATACAGCTTTAAAAATGCATCACATTCGCTTTCCCACCTTGAAGTAACCACTTGTCTGGCAAATGATGATGAAATAAAGATCTGTAAGTGTGGATTATTTCAAGGAGGAAAAGGACACAAACATTTGAAGCGACCTGTTTGGTATAAAGTGTTCATGTGAGAAGACCCCTACCCTCAATGATATGAGGCTCGTTCGCCGTGGTGTGTCTGGCTCCACCTTCAGACCGGCAGCGGAGAAGGGTGTTGAAAGTCATTTAACGACTTAGCAACTGTACTGACTGACAGACGGACAGACTGACAGGTACATACACCCCGTAAAACACCTCCTCCTCCGCTACCACACATGAAGTCAAGCACAGATGTGTAGTATTTATGGACACACACACACAAATACACATGGTGCGGTGTAAAGGTGTGCAGCGGGGCGCTCAGCTTAAAAAAAAAAGAGCAAAGTCTTTTTCTTAGCCCACAAACTCAGCTGCAAGACACCAGAGATGCAGTTGTAGGTGAAAGCAGTTTAAAGCTCACTGCCCCTGCACCCACACACACGTTAATGGCATTTTAGAGTTGGACACCCCCAAAATGGCATGTTATAATTTGCACGCTGCTCACACACACATTTCACAGGTATAGTAGACAGACTGAGTAAGTACTAGTAATGATGTGATTCTTGTCTGAGAGAAAAGAACACTGACGGAGATGAAATCAGATGGATAAGTGATGAGATAGACAGACATCCAAATCATGGTGCACCATGGGAAGTGTAGAGGAACATGTACAAAAACTTGGCTTTATCTTTATGTAGCTGCGTGTGCCCAACCACGAGACGGACTGTAAAAATCAACCTCCTTCCTCTGTAGCATCATTACTGAGCCTATATAAACATCATAAACCAGAATGAGCTTGGGATGTTTTGAATGGTGGCTGGCCAAAGCTTGTCATAATACATTGTGACAAGGGCGTGGAGCAGGGGCGTTCAATGGAGTGTAAAACATATCCGGCTGCCCATTATCACAGCGAGTTATTATAGATGATTTGTGATTCTGCCCCAACAGGAAGCGACATAACCGCTCCTGCTATTAAACATTCATTGGTGCTGCTTTTCTGTCCCTGGCCTGATACATGAGCCCGACTGTGAGGAAAATATAGGCGAAATAAATTGTAATTGTAATAAAATGTAATAAAAAATCATAATGAACATTATTTCTTCAGGGTGATTTAAAAAGAGTGGCAGTCTTATGGTACTCTTGTGAACCATTAGATTTTATTCAGTAGGTTAAGTCACAAATGCAGGCTCATGAAGTTCAGTTTGGGTAAATATGATTTTACTTTTTTTTGTGTGGTTTGTTGATGCAGCTATTTAAGAGGCTTTATGTGATAAGATGCCCCTGGCAGTTAGATGAATGTAGAAAGTTCTTCCACATTATTTCTGTCTTTAGCGGATAGGACCTCTCCCTTTCTGGTCTGGCTAACCAGTAATTAATCTTGACATCAGAAGATTTGAACCAGCTTGATGTATTGTTTTGTCATGTCAGAAATAGTGATGATGCAAATTTTTGAGCCGAGACTGAAAAACTGAAGAGACAGAAACTCTGGCTGGTACTCAGCCAGCCACAGCAGAGCAGGATGTATACCATCTGGGCTTTTTTGTCTTTGAACCACCAGTGACAAGCTAAAAAGCTAGCATGAAAGATGAACATGCTTTTTGTTAAACATGGGTAGCATAGTTTACTGTAGATGTAATCTGTAGCTACAAGGGCTATATGTCATTTTATATTTTTCTAACACTTTCCACACTACAAAAAAGCAGGAAGTGGTCCTTGCTTTTGTGAGAAGCAAATACAAATGCTAGCAAGATGCTGTGCAATTAGTGCATGCTAATTATTCACTAGTGGACATGAAAACATGATTTCACTTTTGACAATAGCAGGACAGAACACAACATTTGCAAGAATGTCTGTGTAGTCATAATTTCTGAGGAATATATATCACAAAGTGGGAATATTCCTTTAAGGCTTGAACGGTGCACACCATGAAAACAACACAACATATCTGATAACTTGTGATCACCAAAGAAATGTAATGAGAACATTAGATGATAATGCTCAGTTAACTGTGGTCAACAGAAGCCATTTGTTAGAAGAGCTGTTAGAAGAAGCATGAAACTTCTTAGATCTAGACTGTCAACTTGTTAGGAAGAACTGACCTGTAATTCTCTTTCCATCTTCATCAAGCTCTCCACCTGTATTAAATAATGATTATAAATGTGTCATTAAATCTGTGTCAAAAACCTTTGTGAAGTCCAAATTTCATCCTGTAACTTTATCATTTGCACTCAAAATATGAATGATGACCTTACCCCCGATGACTCTTGTAACCTTGGTAATGGTAGGCTGCCCCTGAATGACTCTGGTTAATCTTGTGACTGAGGGGTCTCCTGCCTCAATGACCGATGAGTCGATTTCTTTTGTCACTGAGGATTCTCCCACCCCGATGACCCTGGTTACCTTGGTGATCTTTGGCTCCCCCTCGATGACCACCTCGGTGACCTTTGGTTCCATTTTGACTCTTGTTTCCTTAGTGATTATTGGCCTGGTAACCTTTTTGAAAGATGGTTCTTCTTCAATGACTTTGATCAACTTTGGGACTGTAGAGAGGTAAGTAAAGAGAGGGAGAGGTAACATGAGCATCCTTTAATAAAGCAGGCTGGAGGTACAGTATGTGAAGTTATCAAAGCATGTAGAACAAATAGAGGCAGATGTCTGCAGGATATTAGATTGCATCACAGAAGAAAGGGAGGCTGCTTTTACTCTTCATGGTCCAGTGAGCTGTTCTCCATGGACAGATTTAATGTACTCCTCTTTGTTGATTTTGAAGTATCGTGTTATACTCTGATGGACATGTTCACACCCCATACAACATTTACAAGTTTTGTTGTTTTAAAAATCTTGACTATATGTCTGAAAATGACACGAAGGAAGAAAATGCACCATCTTACTTATTCCTTGACTGAATGTCTCTCGACAGGATTTCTGAATCCAGTCAATAAATTTCCATCTGGGGATAGATATCTCTATAAAATCTTACAAATCCTGTTCTGGTTCAGCTTCAACTGAAACTTCAGCCAGGAACATTCTTTTACTTTTTTTCATATCTGCCGCTTCTGAGTGCTGATTTCTTTTGTGTGACATTATTTATATAAGTCATAAAGAGATGAAAGCCGACAGATGTGTGTGTTTGTATCAGAGGGCTAATCTTTGGCCTGAGGTCCCTTGATACGTGGCCTGGTCTGGTAATCACAGTCAGACGTGTGTTTGTCTGTCAAAGTAATTAAGAGACTTTGAGAGTGTATTGTTCTGTGAGAATATATATGAGTTGGTGAGTGTATATTCTACATGGTTTTACAAACACATATGTATCTTAATCATACTTATAGAGGTTTAATTCTATTTTAAAGTCCTACAACTTGCAATTTATCAGTGGCATTTTAATTTAAAATACAATATATCAGTATATATATATGTATATATATATATATATATATATATATATATATATATATATATATATATATATATATATATATATATATATATATAGTTTGCTTTACAAAGATGAACCACTCTTTTCACTCAGGAGGACTAAGTCTTCAATCTTATGTCATGTTATGTTATCTCAATCTTAGGAGCCACAATGCAATTTTGATATCAAATGGTATCACAACACAGTTTCTTTTCTTTTAGAACCTCTGCCAAAAATAGTAGTAGAAAATCATAATAGCTTTATAATTTCCATAAAATTGCAGCCCCTAAAATTTAATCTCCCAGCAGTCCAGACCTCCAGGTCTATAGCCTATGTAATATGCCTAATCACCTTTGAAGAATCAGACTTCATCTCTCCTATGTTACCCAATACGTCAAGGTTTTCTCCCATCTGTGCACAAGTGCACTGGACTGAGCCCAGCTGAATGAACAACATCCAAGAGTCCTCTCTGGTCTCTGACAGTCTAATTACCTCATCTCTAAAGGAGATGATTAAATATGCCAAGAGGTCCAAGTGATAAGTAATAGTGAGAGTGGATAATCAGGAGGAACAAAGGAGAGGGAGCAGGGAAGATGCCAGGATGAAGCAATGATATGTACTGTATGTAATATGCATATATGTGGCTGCAGATTGGATTTCACTGTAGAGCAGAAGCTCACTGTTGACCAAAGAATGTCGGTTAGTTTTAAAGGCAGTCATGCTTTTAATAATCAATGCTGATAAATCAATTCTCTGACCAAAACTGATTCAAAACTTTCAATCCCGCTGGTTAATAACAGCGGTCTTACCTTCAACGACATGAGTAGTTGTGATGGTCCTCTCTGTGAAATAACACAATTAGTTTCAGCTTGTTGCAGATGCAATAATATTCACAAGTCACAGAGTAATGGTAGCACCAAGGAAACTTACTGATGAAGGTGAGAGGGATCTCAGTATAAGAAAATCCAGAAACAAACTAAAGGACAAAAAGCACAACAGAATGGAAGGTAAAAGGCAAAAGATCCACAAGGCAGAAAATTTGAGCTGTTACATATTCACACATGTGTTTTCTCTTTCTGTACCTTGATCTGGATGTACTTAATCAGCTTCTTCAGGAGGACCAGGAGGTCCTGGCGGCCCACAGGAAGGTCTGTAAGTAATATGCATCATCAAAAGAACATAACATAATGCATCCCGGCACACACAGAGTGCACACTGCATGAATGTATGGTAATGCAGGCTGCTCTCACCCCCAGGATAGAGAACATTCTTCACCACATGGATCACTCCGTTTGTTGCCATCAGGTCACTGTCTGGAACATTCACAGAGTTGACATGAATGGAGTTGTTGACCTGGGAAAAGGAGAAAAACACTGAATGCATATCTGTTCACCAACAGTATCAATAAGGTAGAGTCTTATTTTGTGAGTTACATCAACTTCTGCTGTACAGAATTGCTGTATTGAGACAGTTTTATACTGCCAAAGATATCTAAGTTTTCAAAATAGTTTGACATGAGAGGTTTTGAGGTCCGATGAGACTTAATAGAAATCCCAGGCAGTGTGATTCATTGTTGGACGTGACAGAGCTGGGAGTTCCATTTGACATAAAATTTCCTGCAATTTAATTGTCTTCAAGGATGTGACTGAAGGTGGACGTGCAGAGTAAGTGAGGGAAAGGTTTCTCTTCTCCTCTGTTTCCTCTCTCTCCCTCTCACCTACTGAACTGAGCCACATCACCTCCAGCCTCAGTCCAGTTATTAAAAACCTTATGAGACATTATCACGAATCATTGTCCCCTCTTTTTGTTTTAACTGTGAGGCCTGAATAACCCACTCTCCTGTCAGTGTATTATCCCAAACAAGCTTTCCTGTGTGCAGTAAGGAAATCCTGCAGGCCTGATACGAGACCTCAACTGATAACCTGATAGCCTGATAGGAAAGGAACTGAAGGCAAAATTGAAGTAATGGGTGAAATTATGACAAAGCCGACATGAAGATTAAGACAGAAACTGAAACCTGGCAGGTGGTCAGCATCAGAATAGGAATTGGGAGTGGTGGGCGAATACTAAGAGTGGGTGTTGACGAAAATGACAGGAAGCCAGATTCCATGACTTCTGGCCATTCTCCAGAGATATCCAGCTTTGAAGTAATAGATTATTACTGGCCCTTAGATGCTATTGTTTAAATGAGAAAGTAGGGAAAACCTGGGTTAAAGTCTCAAGATGGAGTCTCTTTCCTAACCCTAACCCTAACCCTAACCCTAACCCTAACCCTAACCCTCTTCTCTGAAAAATACAAATACAAATATGCTCTTATAATGACTTATCTGTTTCTTCTCAAATTTGCAATTTACTACAGTAAATTCCCAGAATGCTTTTTTTCCATCTAAAGGTGGCAGGGGTGGGCCAGAAATTGTCATTTGCCTCCATAACTGCACAAAATGGAGAAATATTCAGGAAATAAGCCCTGTCTCTTTGATTCTAAGGACACAGATATGCACTCAAATGCTGACTGATTGTACATACAAACATAACTTGCAAGTTGTTGCCCTGGAGGGTTTTGAGCAGATTGGTAACTCCTCCCTCCAGTCCTCCATTGATGAAGATACCATTACTGAAGTGGTACAGCAGAATGGTTCTCAGAGTGTTCAGATCACCTGTCAATGACAACACAAGGCAAATGTGATTTACATACCGTGCAGAAGAGGTAGCATATTTTTCTCTCCTTATCACTGGACTATGTAACTTTATATCAGAACAAACTAGCCTGACAGGAAGGTTCATTTCAGTGGAGAACTTACTTTTGAGCAGAGCAAAGTCCTCTTTACTGAGGCCATCAAAGGCTTCGTCGGTTGGCGCAAAGATGGTGTAGGAGCCTTCCTGCCTCAGCAGATCAGTCAGACCTGCAGTCTCCATCAGTGACAGGAAAATCCTACATTCATTCAAATAAAGTGAAAGAAAGGAAAGATGGAAGTCATCAATTCATGCAATGAATATAAAGCACTGTAGATATGAAATGAAGCCTAAACCTAAAATTTTAACTTACACTTTTGGGTTCACTGATGTCTGTTTTTGTTTTTAAAACCAGCTCTGTCGTCATTTTCATCACACTGAACTCTACACTCTTTCCACCAGGAAAAAAGCTCCAGCTATAATGGCATGAGTTTTGCACAGTGACGAGACCAGATTAAATGTCATGTTTGGATAAGAAACCAGTCATGTGTTGCTCATTTTAGACAGGAGGATTATGGTTTTGGCAATGCGATGGGTTGGAGTTGAGGTTGGGATTTGTGTGAGACTGATGTGTTTGTGTGGTCCTGTTTATTCACACATCTGCTTCCTCAGTTATTCATCACCAGCCCCTATCGATGCCAGTATCTGTCACAGAGCCAGAAGATGTGAAATGTACGCGGTAAGACATTGCCACTGATTTTATTGTGAGGAGGGTAATGTTCTTACAACACAACTCTTTCACTTTTCCCACAATATTTCACTGCACCAGTGACATCCCCAGTTCCAACTTAAAATTAGAAGTTTGTCTTCTGTCAAATTTGTGAGTACACTGTAGAAAATCACATAATAAGATCCAGTGAGACAATAATGTAAAAACAAAGTATTAATCATGCAACCTTTACTGAAGAGTGGCTACTATGGCTTCAAGTAGCAATTACAGGATAATAGCACATTGAATTTCCCTTCATTTCCCATTCTTTTTGTCAGTTGCCTCAAAAATGCTAATCATTGGTTGACTGAAAGTGAGTAGGGTCAAAAGGTCAGTAAACTGACTCAGTAATGTCAGTTACAATGTGGCAAATGTTGCTGCTAACATTAGCTAACATGAACTACTGGTCATACCAGACCAAGTAAAGCTGTAGCTGCAGTTGTAAGAGGATGTTATTTCTTTCTGTTTGAAAGTCAGTAGAGCAAATATATATTAAAAAAAACAACAAATAAACAATTACTAGAAACAGCTTTGATTATAATTACCATAAAAACAAGTACAGCATCAAATAATGTAAAGTAAGATGTAGTTCTTACTTGAACCGCCCGTCAGCAATCAGGAGCTCGTAGATAGTTTTCTCGGCCGGTTTGATGAGGGACATGATGGGATGGAAGGCCCCATTGCTTCCCTCCTTACTGCCGCGCACCATACATGAATTTTCTATGCACACGGCCTAACAAATGAGGAACATCAGAGAATCAGAGAGTTGGGTTACAGGTCTAAAAGTCATGTGTACAAATCTGGTAAGGATTTAGCTCAGGGGCGGGCGACTGTCACACTGTCCTCTTTGATTGCAATCAATCAAACAGTAACAAAATTCTGTGAAAAGAAATGAAACCCAGCTGATTGTAATATCTGAACTAGCAGAGCAGAAACACACTTCATTTGCCAAGAGTTGGACTAATTGGCTGTTTTATTGTATTTGTTTATAGTTGAAAGACGGCAAAATCATGTTAACACATGGTAAGGGGCCCTGTAATGGCTTTCAGACCTCCAGTGTGGAAGCCAACTCTCTCCACTGTCTTTCCATCACTTCTTATTTATCTTTTTTTCCCTATTCTTTACTGACTGTGTTTGACTCTCTGATGTCACAAACACACACACACACACACACAACACACACACATAGTTCTCACAGTGCGGTAAATGAAGACTCGGAGCAGTTTGCCAGCCAGTGTTTCCAGCAGCTGTCCGTTGTAGAGCTCACTCAGTGTGACTTTCAGCTTCAAGATGTGGTTTTCCAAAATGAGTCTCAGCAGGCTCTGGTCTGTGGACATCACCTCATCTGACAAACACAGAGACAAGATTTAAAATGACACAGGTAAGAATAGATGCCAGTTCTGATAAATGATCTTGTTATTTTTCCCATGTTCTTCTTAAAAAGTGTTAAAACTGGTGAAAAGTCTGAAAAGAGTTTGCATTTCAAAATGTAGCAATTCAACGTCTTGCTCAAGGTCACTTCAGAAAACTACCTTGTTGTCCATAAAAACTTTCTTGGAGATCAACTCACTTGTGAAGGCAGAGTTGAGAGGAGCGAGAAGTGTGTACTCTGTCTGTGGACCCATGGCAGCAGCTAAGCCCAATTCGGACACCATGTCAGTGAAGGTACTCTGAGATTCTCCCATCAGCTCCATCACCTCCTTGGCTGATAATGACATAAAAATAACAGTGATAATCACAGAAAAATTATATAGCTAAATGATTTGAACAAATTTGCTGAGGAAGAAGCTGGATTTAAAATTTACCTGAGTCAGGGATGAGCACCTGGTCGATGAGATGGATGACACCATTGGTGGTGACGATGTCCTTCTTCAGCACCATCTTGATGCCGTTGACTGTCAGACTGTCGCCGTCACAGCCGATCTCAATGGTGCTGCCCTCTTCGGTCTCATACACTGATCCCGCCATGATTGCCTCTGAACACTGGACACTGTTCAACAGGTGGTAGTTCACCAGGGCTGATGGGATAAAAACAACAAAGTTGGTGCAAGCATGAGAGAGAGTGAAGGCAGAGAATTTTGAAAAAGTTGCTGATCAGATTACACACATTTATAGACTTTGTGGGTTTCCTGTAGTTATTTTTGTAATCTGGCTATACACTCTCGTTATTCTACACACATGTACACGGACACACACCTATTCTTTCAGCTCTTTCTAGAAATATTTAGGCAATTCTGTCAATGTTTAGATATGGGATTACACCTCCGACTGAGTCCAACTGTCAAACTGAGCAAACAAAACTGGACTGCAAGAGTGCTGCAATTACAACACGGGAAACCCTTCCAATCCCACAAAAATTTAAATGCAATCAATGTCACACTGCAGGCCAAATTACTCTGTGGCCCAAACCTCTCCCTGCAGAAACAAGGCACAAGGCTCCATATCTTCTTTACTTTGGTGGCTGTTCTAACATGGTTGGTCAGCAAAGCCTGTTTGCCAAGTGTCTGAGAATGTATCTGAGGTTATATTGTGTTCCCGGAGGAAGCCACTCACTGAGGACACCGCAAACTGATTTCATGTTAATAGACATTCCTGGCTGGCCAGTGACTCAGCAAATAAACGGATAAGCTGCCACTGTGGAGACATGAGTTTCCTGCTTTCATTGTGTGATTTGTGGACTTGCTTGTGTGTGTGTGTGTATGAGTGGGTGTCTGCTTCTTTATTCCTGAGAATGTGGCAGGTATCTAAGTTTAGACATGCATTTGGTATTGGAATTTACAGAGTTGGTTTGGACGATGGTTTCAGTGGTTTATTTTAAGTTGACACTGACATTAACTTATTAGAGTGATTCAAGTTCGCATCAGGTCAAATGAATAGTAGATGTTAAATTATTGTTTTCTTGGAAATGCATCCAATATGATATTTTACTAAAAACAAATATTGTCAACCTCACACTGGCACTAAGATTGAAGTCATGGGATCCCTAAACTCATTAGGCTACATAATGTGGGAACCATGAATGTCTGCACAATGTTTTTCGCCAATCCATCTCGTCAGTGTTGAGATATTTAACTTGATAATTAAAAACCAAAGTCAGCAGGATTCATACTCTGGGAGACATGAATTTCTGAACAAAATTTCATTGTAATCAACCGAATAATTGTTGAGTCTGGACCAAAGTGCTGGACTAACATTGGCATCCCTTGAATAATGAGATTGGCTAAAAATACTTAAATGCTTTTAACCTCTCCACACCCAAATCAACTAGATGATGATATCCTAGTAGTTTATATCATCATTAGTTTATCACATGTCCAATATACCTGCAATAACAGCCTTGTTGCCCATGATACGCTCCAGGTAGCCTGCGTTCAGTTTGTCAAAGGCTTCATTAGTGGGAGCGAACAGGGTGTAGTGGCCAGGCTGGTCCAGCTTGTCCATCATACCAGAGGCCAACGCTGCAGCCTGGGAAACAAGACAGGACAGTTTGTCTCACGTAACTGGAGCAAACCTTTAGCTAGAAACACTGAGGTTCCAGCTGATACTGGCTGATACTGACAAATGTAATGCTGGCATTGAAACCCAGTGTGTTTAAAGATCTGTGCATTTGACATACGCTGAAGGAGGAGAGCTCATCGCTGACATCCAGGACATTCTTGATGGTGTTGCCCACTGCGCTGATGACCCGATCAATCACATGCACCACACCGTTTGTGGCCACCTGGTTACCGTGGATGATCCTGGCACAGTTCACTGTCACAATCTTCACAGAGAGGACATTTTATATTAAGCCAAGGCAATCAGCGGGGTTAGCAGTCATTTATTCAGTCATGTATTCATTCAGTTTTGCAAAAACTGACCCCATTTGGGTAGTGGTTGATGTAGAGTCCCAGGTCATTGTACATGGAAGTTTCAGTCATGCCGTTCTTCATGTCTTTGGTCAGAATACGGCGGTTCACCATGTGGAAGTGAAGGGCGTTGTACAGCTCGATGTTTACATTGCTCTCCAGTGCAGACCGTGCAGTCTGGGGAAATCACAACATTTATTAGAGGGCTCTGTGAGTAATTATTGTAAAAAAAAAAAAAGTTCCTCTAAAAAGGTTTTAGACCTTCATTCTACTCACAGAGTCAAGCTGATCCCAAGCGTCATTGCTAGGTGCAAACATGGTGAAGGAGCCTTTGCCTTCAATTTCCTCCCTCAGTTTGGATATGTCGGCGTACTGCTGTGTGGTCGTAGCCTTTACAAGCCCCAGTGTGCCGTACACGTGGTCAATGGGAGCCACTAGGGGGAAAAGCAGATGAATTCTTCATGCTCAGAAACAAGCTGGTCTATGAGTGAATTGAAATTTTGAGTTAACCCCTACATGGGATAGTTGTAAAACAGATTCATATTATTAGACCAAATGGGGCCTGTGGTTTGAGGCACCTACCTGCAGGGCATCCTCTCATGCCCTCCAACTTCATGTACCCAGGACAGCACTCATATATGACCACACTGCCAAAAAAAAAAAAGCACATACATGTTAAACTTGGGAGTGATTCAGTTGATACGCTGAAAAAAACTATTCATTTTATCCAGGTGCAAAATGTGAAAAAGTTGTGGTGTTGGAGTACATGCAGCCAGAGAGCTGTAAAGTTCTTTATAATGATTCAGTGATTCATGATTCAAATATAACAGAGCGGGACACAATATGAATGTTGTGCTTGTTGAGAAAACAAAAGAAATTCCTTAGGTCAACTGAACAGAACTAAAAAACCCTCTGGAGCTCTGATGGGAGAGAATGACGAGAGCTTGGACTGAGAGCAGTGAAGACGTGTGAGAGGCTGCACAAAAAGGGAATCTTACTCACCAGAATACAAATCCATAATTGGGCAAAGTGCATTTGAAAGCTAGGGCAGAAGAAGTGACGGTGTAAGAGGACATCCAAAAAAGTCAAGGAGAGAAGAAGAAAAAAGACAAGAAAAACACCATTAACATGAAAGTGGTTCATTAAACGCTTCCACGAGAAAACTGGCAGAGATTGCACGAGTCCCAGCGGGCCAATCACAGAAAAAAAAAAGCTGGAGAGGACTCAGTAAGAAAAACTAGCCCAAGACACTTCACTCAAGTGAGCCAGCCAACATCATTTCCAATATCTCATGCAACAGTAATAAACCCAGCAAATGAAAAAGGAAAAAAAAAATGAACAAAAAAAAAAAAGCTACAGAAGCAGAGTAATGTAGGAACAATATGATCAAAACAAACCCTGAGAAGAGAGGAAGAATATTTATAACTGACAAACTGTGCATTACCAATACATCAAAGAACGAAGAGATCAGGGAGCAAGCCACTAGCTAAACAGCTCCAAATTATTTTGTTCTCTCTCGTCAGGATAACTGTTGAATAAAACATGGAAAGAAGTACTTCTATGGGCTGTCACATTATTAAAACTCAAACTCACAGCCACCAGATTGTGGAGAAAATCAGAGCCTTACAGTATAAAATTTATATTCAGTACTGTATGTTAACATGAAGACCAGACAGGGGTGTCTGCCGCCCTTCTGCACTTTCTCTCGGCCATTAATCTAATTCCCAAGAAATTCTCCAAGAAAAACAAGCTCTTGTTATACTGTGCAGTCGACTTCTTGTGTTCATTTAAAAGATTTGGATTTTGGGGTGGAATGAACAGCTTATGAAAATTTGTGAAAACAAAGCTCAAAGGAGTAGAAACATCTTGTCAGGAAGCTGAGAGGACCTGCTAACACTAAGCTCACCAAGGGAGCTGCACAGTTGACCCTCCTTAATCACCCATATGGTTTACAGCAAGCCAAGTTGCACTTCATCACTGTGTTATGAATGACAGAATGGGATGTGAGAGGACGACGCCGTGAGCCGCAAGTCAATATGTCATAAAATTTAGGTTTAATGAAGGAATATATTATGTTTTTTCAAGCAGCTTCTTACAGAAAAACAACTATAAGGAGACACTTGTTTGGGACTGATCCCAAGTTAACACACACATCCTCCAGCATGCAAACAAACTAGCAGCGAGTCAACATTGGACGCTCAACAATGATTCACCAGAGACAGAGCCACAGAGTTCCTGAGCGCTGGAATAAATTTAATTGGGGTTTAACCTGAAGCACTTCATAGGGTTCCAGTTGGAGCGTTCAGTGGGTTTGCTGAAGGAGGTTTGCTTATTACACATTCCCCGCATTTGGGGCAAAGTTTTAAGGTTTCCTGCTCTCTGTTTTCCCATGGAAATACAGTGTTTCTATATGAGCTCTGTGTTTTCTCTACAGAATTCACATCCAAAACAAATAACTATTTGCTTTCCCCTAAGAAATGAACAGTAGTGATATGTTATACAAGAACAAATCACTCCCTTCACAGCCCACTTCAGACATACAGTGCACACACTTTAAAAAAAAAAAAGCAACATCACTCATTTTCTCCCGTCAACTCCCTAAAATGACTCATATGTTTTGGCGAACCTCTGTAATCCACTTTAATCAGTATTTGTGTGTTTATGGAAATGTGTGTGATGATACTAAACACTGTGAATTTGCTATTTTTGCTTATAGAGCAATCATTCTATGCTTTGACACTAATTGATATAATGCAATATACATAAATATCCACACACAGCTGGCTGTCAGGAAAGGTATGAGGTCATTGCTCCCCAGCTGCTCTCTGACAGGATAATGGATGAAGTATAGACCAGGAACAGAACTAGCCAATGCACTCTGCAACCAGGCCTCTGGCAGTGTCACTGCATGAACTGGCTCAATGTGGCTTCCAGATGAGCAGATGTGCGAAACACAGGGCATGAGCGCACAAACATGCGTACTGTATACTCACACGGAAACACAAGGTGGGGTTGTCTGGCATCAGATTAAAACTCTTTCCTGTTATGTAATCAGCAATCATCAGCTTCACATCAAGTTTTTTCATCTCCTGAACACTGTGCCAACAATTATTTTATACATGACAACTGACTTACTGTAAATTAAGCTACCATACTGTAGCTTTACCACTTCTCTGACATTATTATTCTAACCACATGCATGTGTCCTCTGCTCCCTGCAGGTTGTGTCCATCATCTACTGCGCATCACAACACAGAGAAAATTGCTTCCACCTGAACCTCCAGCAGCTCACTTCAGGAGTTCTTAGTGGAAATTAAGGCATTAAGAAATCCCCATGATATCATTTAACTCCAGAGTGGATAATTAGTTGAACACAGTGCAGGTTGAATTCACATCCACATGATTTGTGCTTTGTATTAGTGGTTTCCAGGAGATTCAGTCCAGGTATTGCTTCAAATGCAGCACTCTCAAAAAGGCTTGTTCACACACCAGCCTGCAGCGAACGCTGGCACGACCCAACAGTCGTACTGCAGACTCAAACACCGTCTCCTAATCTCTCATCAACACCAAATCCAACCCAGACATAACCACAGCTGGGTGGATTTCCTCCACTGCTGCCGAACAATGTCCCCACTGTGACCGCAGACAGAGGGGAAGAACAATTTTTCTGGCTTGGCTCAAGTTTTGTCCAAGTTTGTTGAATTTTCTTTGTTTTGCTTTTTCACTTATTTTAATGAGTTTTAAATGTTGTACTTTTTTGGTTTTTTATCACGTTGTTTGGCTGAATAAAATGCTTTAAACCTAACTTTAATCAGTTTTATTTTAACTACAAACTTCTCTCAACATGTTTAATATGGCGCACACAAAGACCAGATTTTTTTAGTTTACCGTATCTTAGCAGCCCAAGAACCAGAAAACAATTAGACATGTTTGGTGTTTGCTGGAAACCCTCATTACCTTCCCTCTGCGTACCCTCATATTATGTTATCTTGCCTTTTTCAGTAATTGCTGGGTGGCTCCATCTAGTATTATTTCTATCACTGTACCGTGGTGGTGGTGAATCACTCCTTTATCCGTTCTCATTTTCATCTCCTCATTTTCATGCTGATACTAACACAGCAGCAGGTGTTGCAGCTGAAGAGAGGGTGTGTGTGTGCCTGCGTGTGTGTTCTCATATATGTGGATGATTAAAAGCAAGTGAGAAAGAGTTAGCTTTTTTTTCCCTCCAATCTCCTTCTACATTTAAGTCACATACGAAGAAGAACAGCTCCAGCCGAGCCTTACACTCCATCAACACGTCAGCAGCTGTATTTTACCCCAACATCTGCTCACCTGCACATAATATCACAAGAAAATATTATAAACTGACTTAAACAACATGCCCTCTTGCATGAGTGCAGTTCACACTCCACTCTTCTGCTTGTAATTGAGATCATGTATTTTGTAAACTTTTTTAAATCCACCAAAACTAATCTTTTATAGTTTATCACTGAATTCTGAAACAGCTGTCACTCCCACTGTGGGACACAAAACTCCACTTGAACCAGCTCCATCAAAATGATCTCAGCAGAAGTTTCTCATGGCTCAGATAGTTTGCCTATAAATAAAGAATAACTTCATTTCAAGCTTCTGGATGAGACACATGTATTCTGCAGGTACACACATACTGAACATATCAAGTACCTGCTACCCCTGCCAAGACCCCCAAATCTGGTGAAACTGGAGCTGCAGTCTATCCTGTGTTTCGCCCAACTGCACACATGCTTTAAAAGCATACAGACAGTTTTTTTTGTCCTGAGCACCTGAAACGTGTAAGAGGGGAAGTGGGACATCAATCACTGTTGAGCAGAGTTTATAACATCAGCAGCCCTACAATTGAGTCCACCAGCCCCGCAGGCTACTCAGCATGCCCAGGCTTGTAAGGAGGGGAGGGTTGGGTGTAGACAATGAGAGAGGGACTTATACTGTATATACAAGGGACCATGTGTTTAGGAGGCTGTAGATGCTTGGGTCCACTCTCCTTCCATGCCTAAGAAATCTCTCAAATTCAAAAAAGACATATTTAAAGTGTTGAAATTTTAAGTATTCAGTTATCACCATCATGAAACCTGTACCTTTTTGTGGGGGTTCAGAGAGGAAAGTGGGACAGCTGCATGTTCAGAATGGAGACAAAAAGAGGCCTGAGGGCCCACACAGCTAGGGTCATACAGGGCTGACCTCTGCTGTGCGAACCATAGTAAAAGTGGTAGTGCAAGGGGTGAAATCCATCCACATGTACAGACACTTTAAATGTTGATGTTTATCTGAAACTCTGAAATTAGTTATTGTTTAGTTTTAATTTGGGTTGTTCCCCCAGTCGACAAGTTATTTCATCCATTCAATCCTTTGGTAAAAACTTACGCCTTCTTGCCACAGATGGAGCCTTTGTACCAGTTCCTACATGTGCTGAAGTACTTCTTCTTGGTCCCCAGGACCTGCTGCAGAGCGCACACGTTGGGTCTGTGAGAGGAGGGAGGAGGAGGGAGGAGGTGATGAGGGAGTGACAAGGAAAAGTGAGGAGAAAGGGGGAGGAGGAAGAGGAGGCGAGGCAGGATGTGGGAGCACGTGAAAGTGGAAGGTGGGGGGGGGTGTAAGGTGGAGAAGAAAGAAAGATGGGATGAGATGAGAGGAGAGGGAGGGAAGAAGGGTGATGTGTGAGGGTATGAAAATGGGAGGGGTCATTTATACATGTCGAGACTAAGATACAGTGTTTCTTAACAACTTTGTTTGAAGAACCAATAATGTGAAGCTTAAACTTTTCACCCTTAATTTGTCTCCTCAAAGTTTCTTAATAAAAATTTGTCTCAAAAAGATGACTCTCAAAGTTAAATAAAAACATTTCATTCAGAATTTCCAACACTTAATTGGGCACATTATTCAGTGCAGAGTGAATGAATGTGAGAGACAATATTGAATTTTCCATCATGGCTTGAATCAATGTTTGCATCAATGTGCCTGACCTGTTTCTCAAATCATGATCTCTCTGGGTATAAAAACCACCTCAAAACACAGCACAAATATAAAATCTGACACACACGGCACTTCACACATCTGTCAGCCTGTTAGTAATCATGCAGTTTATTGCTCTTATATCTGCAGGCAAATTCTAATTTCTCTATTTTTCCCTCTTGTCCCCCATGTCCCATCTCCTTACCCTTCATTCCTGGCCCGTATGCGACTGTGGGTGACTATCTTGTCATAAGCTGAAGAATCCACACTCCCTAAAGAGCAGAGTGCCACCAGCACTAAGGTCACCACTAGCAGCTGATGCATCCTGGGGAGTTATCAGTCCTCTGAACTGCAAGGGCACAAACACACACTCACACACACGCACAAGACTGTGCCACCCTAAAAAACCACACAGGAGATATGGGAGTGCGCGTGAGTGAGGGAGCTTTTATACCAACAAGTCTCTCTCTCTCTAACACACACCCGTACCCACCCACTCCCCCTGTTTTTTTTTTTTTTTGTTTTGTTTTTTTTTGGTGCACTCCCTCACTGTCTTTTCCATACCATTACGTCCTGCTCTCACCCGCACACACCCTTCTCCTCAGTCAAAATCCTCCCTCCAGCTCTGACTCAAGCTTATTGTCTCCCCCTCCCTCACGTTGTTTCACATGAATTCCTCATGAATTTCTTTACCACCGTCACATCCCAGAGCACCGAGGACACCCTGCAGCTCACACTTTACATTGCTCTGCACTCTGTAATGACAGCTTGTCTTCCAACTGTGGATTATCCAGTAAAAGTTTATTAGCCTACTATGTAATACAGAGGTTTTGACCCATGCACTTAAGATTGATGGAGTATTTTGATAGGGGAACACACTTGGAGTCCCATCACAGCTGAAAGACCCACACAAAGGGACAAGTGAGTACACATAAAGGAATACAGAGATATAGAGACTCATAAAAGAGTCACTGTATTTCACATTCACACACACACACACACAGGCAGTAAGCGCACCTTAAACATGTGTCCATGGGACATTTGGCAGGAAAACATTTAAGTAAAATTGATTTAGATGTTTTTAATGTGCTAGAAAATGAGGCTGTAAATCAAACCCAAAGACCCACGGTGATGAATCTGTGTAGATGATAGGTTTACACTTTGCTTGACAGAAGCCCGACTGTATTTTTATCATCCGTCCCCCAGGATACCGCTCTCCTCCTCATTACCTTTATGATGTGGATTCATCATTTCCACCAGCCTTTCCTCCCCTGAACTCCCGTTTGTGTGCTGCAGCTCCTCTTTTCCCCTTCATCCTCACTGCTGTCATGTTCATCGCTCATCAGCTCAGCTCTCCCCCACCCCACCCCAGGTCCCAACTTTTCCCTACATCCCTACAGCTGTCTTTCTCTGTCTCCCAGGTTGAAGCCAGATCTGATATAGCTTCAAAGGAAAAATTCATCATGAAATGGGCTCCCCCGGACGTCCTCATGTACGGTCTTGACATGAAAAGGAATACTTCTAAACTGGAGACATGCAGGTCAGGACTCTTGGTCAAATCAAGTCCTTGAATTAAGAACTACATCCTTCAAAAATGTGACTGCAGACAGAGAATGGCCAGGTATAGGTGAATAATTGGTGTTCTTTACAGCATATGGATTTGGGACAGTAAAAAAAGAGATGAGGGAGATTCCTCTGACTGCTGCTTCTTCAAAAATAACAAATGGTTTGTGAGCATCAGAATAAAATAAGCATGTTTTGTTCTTGGTCAACTGAAAACCACAGATGAACTTACTCATTGTGAATTTGCATGACCTCTCTGATCCCACGGAGAACAGCAGCATGCTGCAGGAGGCCGAGGCTTCTCCAACAAGACCTCCTCCCTTTGGAGACAGATTCCTGCCCGTGATGCTATGTTAGCACCGAAAGAAAAAAAAATACTTTACACACAGAGAACACACATATCAGCCTAGTCTGAAATCTACAGCAATTTTAACATCACCAGCTATTGATTTCCTTTTTGTGCCCTCCCCTGCACCAAGACCCCAAGACACACACACACATACACTCTCAGACTCAAAACAGACACACAAACACCTACAGTACATGATGGATTCATACTTTGATCACAGTTGACTGTAAACAAAGTGCAGCTCTTTAATATGTTTCCGTTGTGTTAGCTTTCCATCCTCTGAGACAAACCTTTAAAAGGTAATGAAATCCCGTTGAGTCTTGTGTGTCACCTTGTTGCGGCCCACAGGACTCTCCAGCTCACAGGTGTGTATTTTGGATCTCAGAGCATGCAGAGAAACTGTGTTGGCAGAGAGGAAGTAGAGCTGAAGAACTCCATCCTGTAATGACATCTCCCCCTAGTGGAGAGGACGTGTTAGTACAGTCATGTGTGAGGCCTTGGATAACTACGTTTTTCAAAATGGCAATACTAAAACATCAAACAAGAAGAAAAGCAAACGTTTCTGTTTGTCACTTTTGTCTCACAAGCACCAGTTAATATTTACCAGTCAACATCTGTATAACAGGTCTATATTTACATATTTTTGTGTGTTCTGGGCACAAAAAAGACAGCAAATATCCATGTTATACACTTTAATAGGATAAATCTGTTTGGAATTGTGAACCTTGTGTGTGGACAGTTTTGTCTTGTTTGGATTAACAGTCTGTGATTGTATCAACTGTGGGGGTGTGTGTGTGGTTGTGTTGGTTCAGGCATTTGCTTAAGCTTGTAACCACTGCTGGCTGAGCCTCAAGCACAAGTTATTCTTTTTTTTTTTTTTTTTGCCCTTTGCTGTAGAACAAAGGGTGTAACAGCTCCTGAAGGCCACGAGTCCTTCATGTTGTTAAATATTCTCTAAATTTTGAATCATATTTGTCATATTTGCCAGGGAATGAGCGGTAAGATGATCTCCAAAACTAGAGAAATGAATCAGATTTTATCTTTATCTTTATTTACAAATACATTCTGATCCATCAGATGCACTGTAAATTTAAATGGATCTTAAGCAGATCTTTTTTCCTGGGGGAATTTTCAGTCACATTCATAATTCACATAATTCATAAACTGAAATGTGGATGTTCAGAATCAGTTCAGTCACAACTAACACAACAGTATTTTGAACTAACACTGCATTACATGATACAAATATGACTAAATGAAACATGATTCTAACATTTAACATATGAGTGTGAACATGTATATATGTAAGTTGGAGCACTTTATATTCACATGTTTCTGAATCTGTGACAGTCTGGTTCAGTGCTGTTGGAAGATCCATCACAACCCCAGGAGCATTTCAGCTCAGCCTTTTGATCACACATGGAGCAGTTTCATCATCTGTTGAATATTTCATCTCTTTTTCACTTGCTTGGTCACTTGCTCACTGATTTTATTTTATATAAATTACAGGCCACTAAGAAGCACAAACAGGACAGTGACGCAAAGCAGCCAAAAAAATATCAGTACAGAGAAAACAAAAACGTCTGGTCTGTGGTAATTAATAATCACGGGGGTTGGTGGTTCAATCTCCTGCTCCTCCACTCATTGAGAAAGACTCTGAGATTAATATAATATAATGATAATATTATAATGTATATAATGTAGTGCACTTTCGATTAACAAACTCTTGCTGCTCATGGACCAAAAGTGTTCTTGGGGGCAGTGTAAGAGCAGCTGCTGAAGTGGTGGGAAATTGCTGGCAGTGTGATTTTGCTGCACTGACTGTTAGAACTAATGGAAGGATGTGTCAACTTTTAATGGACAGATTGTTGCTGGAGGAGAAGGGAAAAAGCCTCTTGAAAGGATTTAGTCATTCTTCATGTGACTCCATAATAATGCAATCATTATAATGTTCATAAGTAACATCCCACTGTTGTTATAGCTCAATCAATTTCTTCATCTGACTTTTAAACCTTTTAAACTTTTAAAGTGAAAAGTTACAAGATAAAAAGTTAAATAGCCAGAGAAAAGATTCTTGTAATTGAAAAATAACAAAATTACTTTCAGAACCATTAATGCATTTATAAATACTGCTTATAAATACTAATCTGACAGCCCGTTCACTAAGATAACACTGTGCATGTGGAGAATTTATAATTTGGGATTTTTAATATGACGTGCTTTTAACTTTCTGATGACCTTTGGCCTATACCTTGTTTGTCTTCTCTAAACTAACCAAGAAGCTCAATGCAAATGTATGTGCTTTTATTCTGAAGCCTCAGCAGTGGAGTGAACCTCTGTCTTTTAAATTAGAGGTGATTAATTATTTTGAAAGATGTCTTTTCAGACCATGTCTGATCGATTATCAACTAGACAACCACATAGAAATGTGTAAATTACATGAAAAACCATTAAACCATTAACAATCCTTGTTTGCATGCATTATCTTCAATGGAAAAACATCAGGTCCTGGTTCTATTTTGTTTTGCTTCCATGGCTTCAAAACTCTTTTCAAGGTCATAAATGTGTCTTTAACAACAGACTAAATCCATGAAAACAGAAAAAAAACTTTTTAAACAACTGTTTATATATATATATATATATAAACCAATTGTGTTTTCAGGACTTCTTTTGAGTATCTCACACATCTTCTTTAGGATCAATAAACCTTTATGAGAGTGTGAATGAAAGACTACACAAGCCTTAGCAATCATTGTTGAACTACTTAGCAGCAATCTAGAATAAAATAAAAGTAAAATCCTCAAGAGTGATATACAACCGTGTTGGCCCGTCGTGACAGCATCATAGTGTTTGAGTGTTGTCTTCATGCTTGAACAAAAGAAAAAAAGGCCAAATAAAGAGTGTATTTTTAGGTTTATTTCTGATCTATGCTTTAATTTCTATAACATAATTCATACAAACTAACATGACGTCTAAGGGTACCTCTTAAAAACAGTAAATCTTTTCAAAATAACAAGTTCATTTTCTGTAGGAGTGACATAACATGAATAATATGTTGCTTTAAATGGTTGATAGGCTGTGTTCATACTGTATATCTCTGTATATACCTTCATATGTATGAGAATACTAATATATGAACTGCCACCGCTGAATATATGCCATCGTTCTCGTCAGAATGGTGAGAATCACAATCCCAGGTTTTTGCATAGAAAAACATTGACAGAGTTGCTGTTGCATGATCAGAGCTTGACACATCTTTGAGATACTGTATGCCAGTATAAAGTGTGTAAAGTGCAGAAACAGACAGAATAAGGCAGAGAGTCAGGTCTAAAACAGAACACATCTATTGCTCTAGTGAGTAAAGATAGGGAGAGATAAAGCAGTGTACACATAAACAGGAAAGGAAAAGAGGTAGAGAGAGATTGATACAGGAGAGAATATGGTTAACTGTGGATAACTTGAAAAAAAAGGGCACATGTCAGATAACGGCGGGGGGTAAAAAAAAAAGAAAAAAAGAGCAAATTATCAGTCTTAGGACATAATTACATTCCAATCATCTGTAGGGAAAAGATAAGCTGAAATGACTTTATCCTAAAATCTAAATCCTTGCGATGCTCACACAGAACTCCTTACCTTGCCTTTGCTGCATCTCCTCTGCTAATATAACAGCATTTTAAAACTCTTAAACCAAAGGCCTCCCTGAGTCTCCAAAGATCAAAGCTGATCATTAGTTTAGTAATTACTGGAAAAGTTAGACTCTTTGCAAAACAAACAATGATGCATACATGTCTGCAACGGCATTCCTCACATTGATTGTCAGTCTCTGTCTTCAGTCCAGCATTACGTGGCCTGTAGTTGTGTTCATGCATCTCCATGTCTTAAGCTTCCTCTCTGCATGTCCCCGGCAAACATCCGTCAGCTACTGGGCCACTGCAGGATAAAGTCTCTTTGTCCTTTTCCTCGGTTTCTTTTCCCCCATCTTCCTCCGAGCTGCGGTTGGTATTTGAGACCTCACTATCCTCATTCGCTGCCTCAGTCACTGCAGCTTTTTCTGCCTTTTCTCCCTTTAAGAGCTCTTCCTCATCCTTACCTCGAGACCTATGCCCTTTGTCCTGCTCATCTGCGTCTGAGCCCCCAGACTCACCTGCCTCCTCTGATAAAGAGTACATGTTTCTGGAAATCTCTCCTGTGCCTGACGTGGCTTCGTTGCTGTCCCAGTGGCGTTTCTGGAAAAGGCCAAAGTCAGTGATATCTTTGGGGAAGTTTCTCCTCTGACTTGACTTTTCGCTGGGGCTCTCATCAGAATCCACGGACAGGAGTCCATTGGGAAGACCGTTGGAGGCCTCGGGCGGCCTGGGTGAAGCTGTAGAGCTGCCCTGCTTCAGGATAGAGGTGATGACCTTGAATCTGTTGAGTTTGCTTTTCACCTGGCTGCTCTGAGGGCAAGGGGAGACCTTGAGCGAGGAATTGGGGTAAGCAAGACTGGACTCCACTGAGCTGCCGCTGGCCTTTGCCCCCTGTAGAGCAGGCTTCCCTGTTTTCATCATGCCCATCACCTCGTATCGAAAACTGGAGATATCTTGTTTCAGCTCCTGAGAATGCAAAGAGTAAGCTCCCCTGGTGAATTAACTACTATTAGTGAAATGAAAAGCATTGGTGTTTGCAGAACACTCCAAAGAGTATCGACTGATTTCAACGCAGTCAATACTAAGTGGATAAAGTGTAATTCATAAAATAATGATGCAGCACTTTGTTTTTCTCACAAAGAAAATAAGAGCATTTAAACATGGCACTTATGTTGAAGCAATAACACATATTGGAAGACTGAAATCACAGCTGACAAATAACAGACAATACGCTTTAACAACAAGAGTCAATACTGCTAAATGACAGCTGATTTTTGTGTGTGTATAGAAAGTTTTATATTGCTATGAGTGACCACTGTGAATATATGTAGTTATGTGATCTATTGTTTATACAGAAATATTGATTATAGCAGCTTTAAGTCTTTTTTTTGCCCCATAAAACCTCAACTCACCTTGAAGTTCTCTTCAGT
Source organism: Lates japonicus (assembly GCA_033238685.1). Lineage (NCBI taxonomy): Eukaryota > Metazoa > Chordata > Actinopteri > Centropomidae > Lates > Lates japonicus. Next base: position 6,155,678 of record BRZM01000002.1, on the reverse strand, counting down.
CAGGCCCTCCTCTGTCTTGGCATCTCTGATCATGGCGGCTACATAACGTTTCACCAAGTTCCTCAGAACCTCCTATAACAGTGAAAAAAAAAAAACATCCTTCGAAAAGAATAACGTCTTCTAATACTGAATGGAAGTGTCGTTTCAATACAAAACTCACAGTCAGTCAGTCTGAAAAAGACTACAAATATATACACTCAAAAGAAAACATTGTCTATAAATAATACAATAACCCCCTGCAGATGTGGAGAAATAGAAATCCTCTACAGAGAATGGTGATGAACATCCCACTGAGTGTAAATGTTAGGCCTATTGTGTGAGATGTGGCACAAGCATTCGATTGACAGACTGAAATTGAAGGTGGAGAAAGGCAGTTGAAGAGCAGAATGTGTGATCTGTCACACATACGCACACATGCATGAACACATGCACGGACTAACAGAGAATGATAATTTCTTTTGTCTTGCTCTGAAAGACAAAGGCAACATTTACCTGATACTGATGGTTTATCCTCAGATTCTCTGCTGCTCGCCTCTGCTCAGACACCAGATGCCAAAGAGAATGGGTTAGAATGAGAGGTGGAGATGAGAGAAACTACATTTTTCTTACAAAACTTACAAAACATCACCCCTGTGAGATGCAACAGTAAAGACATCTGCTCTAAAGTGCGATTTCAATTATCTGAAAAAATTAATCTTCAGGGCCGCAAGTAAAGATTATTTTCATGAATGATTAATGATCTGTTGTTTTCTCTGTTAACTGATAAATCATTTTGTTAATAAAATGTTAGAAAACTGTGAGACATGCCCGAGGTGGCATCATGAAATTCCTTGTTTTATCTCACCACCAGTCCAAAACCAAAGATATTTAGTTTGTTATCACACAAGATAAAGAAAAGTAGTAAATCCTGACATTTGGTAAGTACAGAATGTTTGGAATTTGTGCTTTAATAATGACTGAAAAGATTAATTGATTATCAAAATGGCTGTCCAGTTACTGATGGATTAGTTATGTAGTCACTGAACTTATTCAGTAACTAATTACTTCACCTCTACTACTCTAACAAAATGACTGTACAAATAAGGGCATATAATGGTGTATTAAGAAAAGTAAGTAATTTCTATGTTTGACATCAAACTTACGCCAAGAGATCCAAAGGTTTCAGGGCGTTTGGAGTTTGTCCTCTTGCATACCTGCCTCTTAATCCAACACATGAGGTACCAGAATGATTTGGGGCTGGGGACGATGTTGAACGGGGCCGGCAGAGTGGCCCCTTCTTCAAAGTAACTCATCCACAGCTTCGTCCTGGCAAACTTCCACTCGATGTCTGCATGATCCTGAAATCAAGATTGGGGGAAATTTGAAAAGCATGTTTGCATTGCACTCCTCAAACACATGTTGCTTGTTTGTTTGCAGCGTGTTTGTCTCTGTGCTCACAGCAATGTGCTGGTAGGAGTTGTTCATCATGGCTATGAGCATGTTGAGGAGCACCACCAGTGAAATGATGTTGTAGGTGCCGAACATGGTGGCGCCAACAAACTCAGTGAACTGGTGGTCCGGGTCCACGTTGGTCACATACAGGTTGATCAAGCCAAAGATTGACCAGAAGAGAGACTGCAGAGTCTCAAATAACCTGCAAGAGAAAGATACATGTTACTAAGATAAATATTATGCATTTTAACTGTTGGTTGAACATTTTATCAATTGAAGGATTTTTTAAAATAAAGCTGAGAAAAATTCCACTACCCTTGTGTTTATTAAATTCTGCTCCTAGCAACTGAAAACTTCTTGTGGGTTTTCACACGTTTTGCAACCAGTGACAGCAAAGTACACAGACACACAACTCTCTCTTTGTTTGCCGCTCAATTTCACAACATCACACATCTACTCTACACGCGCAAGCTAGCTGAGATTCATGTGAACTCACGTGGAGAAAGCGTTATTCTGCTCCACACATCGGATGCCCTTGCATTTTCCCCTCTCATCTGAAGCCTTGGTCTCATAGTAAAAGTACAGCTGGTTCAGCCCGTTAGCAAAAGCAAGTAGAACCTGGAGAGAGACAGCGTGTGCAAAGTGGATGCAATTATTCAAGCCTATCATGTTTACTGTCACACACTGCATGTTGATGTTCCCGTATGTGTGGAAACATTTGTGGGTTTACCAGACAGTAGATGAAGAGGAACTTCAGGATGTCCAGCAGCATTCTCCCAAGAGAGATCTGCAGTGGCCCCAGATGAGAGTTGGCTGTGAAGAGCGAGATCAGGCGCAGGGAACTGAAAATGTTTGCTATGGCAAACACTGCCTCAGCAACTAAGGTTGGGTGCCACATTTCCCACTGGTTCCTGGGTTTACTGCCACTGTACTGAACGGGGAAAAGGAGTAAGGAACAGGCAAAGTTAGAGCACACTACACTTGATAATTCTACTGCTATTCATAGATAATGGGTTACCTTAGTGTAGGCTACAATCTTAAGGGAGATGGTGGCCAGGTACAGAGAGTTCATGACAAAGTCCATCAGGTTCCACCAGTCGTGGACGTAGTCTTGGAAACCACCGTCCCACATTTGCTTGATCTCTGCCCAGATGAAACCTAGGATTACAGAAATTGTCTGATCATATTTTCGGCCATGGACAGTACCTGTTTCCTGCAGGCATCAGTTTAAATAGTATAGTTATTCTGGGCTTCCAGGGTTGTGCAAATCCGCTCACTTTCTCCATAGACAACTTTAGGTGAGTGGGAGTTTGAGTACTTCAAGCTTGGATGGGCATGAAACTCTCCTGACTGAATCATCACTACGACAGATCAGAAACTGCATTAGAAAATACCTGGATATTTTATTAAAAAGAGTCTGCAGCTCTGTGAGGCTGAATTTAGACATGAGTTACATTCTAAAGACAGCATGCTAGCAAACTCATAATGATAAAGCTGACATGCTGATATTTAGCAGGTATAATGCTTACCATGCTCATCAAATTAGCTTAGCATATTTGCAGGGTATAGCAGATTAGCACTAAAGTATGACAATCCAGTCACAAAGCAGAGTCCAATCAGAGTTCAGGTGGAGCCTTTGTCTCTGCTGTCAAGATGGCTGATGGTGGGAGCTTTTCCATGACTCAGGTAGGTTTGAATACATACACAGTAACCAGCGATGGAACCTGCCCTCTGATTGGACTGTGCTTTGTGTCACTGTGCAATCGCATTAAAGTCTACAGACAGGGTCAAAACTCATACTTGTAACGTCATCGTCACGCAAAGTGTAGGCGCAGTTTTCTGCTTTGTATCTGTGCACAGATGTTCCCAAAAGCACTTCTTTTTCACAGTGTCTTTCTTTAAACTCTGATACCAATTCAGGTTTACAAAGGTTGATTTACAACTGCAAACCTAATCTGAGCCCTTAGAAATGTTCTGAATTTCTATATCTTTGACTCGCACTTCTGGTTCGTCTTCTCCATAGCAACGTCAACTGAGGCTCAGGGGTATCGTGGTAATTAGAGCCATTTACTGAACCACAATGATGGAAATGACATGACTGTTCAGAGTGGGTGATGAGTTGAACATCTCTCCTCCATGACTATGGTGTTATTTTCATATATGAGGACACCCACTTACAACCCTCAGCCCTCACCCCCTTTTACTCACCCAGCACCCAGGGTAGGATCATCCACTCCACAGTGGTCGGTGCGGGGCCCTGTCTATCCTGCCTGTCCTGCTCAGTGGTGACAATGTGCTGGGAGGCGAGGAGCAGCAGGAACAGAAAGGTCAGGTAGGACGCAGTGTGGCAGATGAACTTGATGAAAGGCTTACGGATGAAGAGGCCGTAGCGACTCTTTGGAGCGATGAGGTAGCAGAAGGCAAACACAGGGTAGAGGAGGCCGATGAAGACACAGGTGAAGAACTTCCCTGCCCAGTGTCGCCGCCTCCAGCCGGGGAACTCATCGTACCACCGGGATGCCAAAAGCTGCTGGCAGTTTGGTTGAGCTACAAACTTAAAAACATAAGAGAAGGAAGGGGAGTTATACTCTTCATCTTGATCTACAGAGATAAAAAAATGACTCAGAAGAAGAGCTTCTCATACACTAATCTAAGGTATCATTGCAGCACGTAAGCCTGCTGGGAGACAGCATCCTCAGCCTGAGGCTATGCAGTGGTTTTACACAGAACATAATGCCCTAGCGACCACATGCCAGAATTAGCACCTGCAGCAAGTTCCAGTTCAGAGCGTACAAACGGACGAGTAGTATGTGTTGTAGTTGTCAGAAAACTGAAGGGTAATCATTGACACACACTGATACATTAGAAAGAAATCAGGTAATGGAAGAAAAGGAAGCCTTACACAAGCAGCAAGGCCTGTGCAAAGGAATCCACGTGTTGTCATACAGGATGACCACACTGAATTTCTTGCTGATTTTCTTGAGATAATAACACTGCACTCCTCCCCAAGATGTCTGAATATGATTGGAACTTCATCTAAAGCAGACAATATTTTGTCTCTTATCCGCAACAGGACTGATTGAAAATGTTTGGAACATACATCAACATGTGGGAAATATTTTGTCTTCTTTTCTGTTGTTTGATGTTTTGTGTTGCTAGGGGATCAATACCTTATGAGACTGCAGAAGTAAAAAAAAAAAAACATGGGAAATTTTGTCTAAGTTAATGCCGTGCTCCTCTTGGTAACTAAGTACAGATTTAAAATCATCAGCAAGGCCAAAATATCAATGCATCAAATCTGCAGCTGTGCTGTGAGACAGTCTCAGCCAAATAGACTGAGGCAACAGCCCCTGGTGATAATCTAAAGGTACCTGCGTTACATTCTTGTAACTCTGCAACATTCTTGCAAAGAAAAAAAAAAGCCTTGTACTGTAATTGTATAAATGAGTCTGGCAGCATGTACATGCACAACACTTACGCAAGCACACACAAAATGTTGTGAAATATCATGTAGAGCCTCTATATCAGAGTCAAAGTGTCAACCGGCACCGGTGGGTGCCAATTCACCAACTCTGCAGCCTGGTTACCATGGGAACCAGAGATCCCTATGTGCGTTGGGGTCTGGAGTAGAATGGCTCATATTTCCATACTTCAACCACAGTATTACCACAAAACTTGAGTACAGGGGATGAATTTTATGGATGAGTGGAGAAGAAGACGAATACCTTTTCTCTTTCCAAATGAGAGAAAAGCAGAGAGAAAGAGTGTGAGAGAGAGAGCATAAAAATAATAGGGATGAGCAATGATACTGCTTCAACTCTTTGTATCAACAGCATATTCGGATGATGGAATAATAAAGGGGAAAGGGAGAAGGAAAAAGTCCCTGCTGATTTTCTCTTTTTATAAGGCTCCTTTTGAGCATGAGCCTTATTATAGACAAGATGGCTAACCTCATTAAGTTGCACCCAAAGTCTGAAGCAGACCCATGGGTGCCAGCTAAGTCTTGTAATGAAGTACTTCAGCCCAAAAAAATAATGAAAAAAAAAAAAAAGAAAGATTATGAGCCTTTGTTTTAAACTCTGCAGCAGCTATAGATAGAAATGTTTAAAGAAAGCTTTGATGGCTGTATCACAACTGCTGTGTCACACAGGTACTTGGACTTTCGGGGGAACAAATAAAAGGTCCATTCATAAACAAAAAAGGGTCATTGTTAGTTTGCATCTTACACTGCTTGTCAGAACATTATGTCTAATTAATGACAGTAAACAAGAGGCACTTGAGCTGCCTAATGTTTTGCCTTAATCAGCATGATGCATTAAATACTGACAGTGATGCTAATGAGGTCACAATTTAAGATAATTAACGTTATAATTAGGAAATGTATCCATGCTAATACACTTGTCCAAAATCTAATCAGATTAACTACTTGAAGGGGGAAATCTGTGGTTCCAGTAAGAAGTATTTATTCAGTTATTTTGTTCATATTGTTTTATTTTACAGAAAGACAGAGCAGATTTAAAATTATTAACAAACTGTAGCAAGATTTCCACTTTAAAGTAGGTAAAATCTTTCCATCAAGCAGCTGGTGACATGCAGTGTCATCTTTTAGATACTAAAGTAGAGTGAGTGAGGAAAAAAACAGCTAAGCAAAAGTAGTAGCTTCACATACACTGGCCTCAAGAAGAAGAAACTGAGAGGATAATTTGCCTGGATTCATTCTTTTGTTTCATATCTTAACTTCCATTCATTACACAAAATACTTTCCCATCCTAAAACCTCTCTTCCAATCCTATGTCCTAGGGGAGAAAGTCCGAACATGTCACACACCTCCCTTTGTCTGTCACAATTACTCACAATACTCAGACAGCAGTGGTAAAGTGTCATATTGCCTGAGGGTGGCTTGTTCACACAACTCAAAGAGAATCCCTCCAGGTCTCAAGTCAGGTTGAGAAAGTGTCTCTCAACCTTTCCCGCCTCTCTCCACTGTCAACTGTCCAAAAATGCTAGGAGAGTGCTTCTCACTGTGTGAGTCTACTCTGCAGCTCCATGAAGACATGTTCCCCTGAAGCTTTACCAACATAAACATTCTGCTGAAACTCTTCTCCTCCACTTTCCCTGACAAACACTGACAAGCATGCAGTTCAGCTGGTTTTGTTTCAGTTGCTTTTTGCTTTGGTAAGAGCTGAAATGGATTTAGTCCAAGACCCCTGACTGATTATTTCAAATATTTCTCAAAGGAACAATAAAGATCTCTCCATACAATTTTACTTACTTTACTCCTCAAAAGTCAATAATTTATAGATATTTAAGTTTTTGTGGTCAGATGTGGCAAGATCATCTATCTGATCACCTTTGCTTGTACACTATGATGTTATTCCTACATGGCATATAAAAAATATTTCCTCTACAGTATAGCTGTCATATCTTACAAGTTAATTAGAATCAGTCTACAAACATGCTTAGACCTCTGCATGATGTACTCAAGATGAAAAACAGGATTTCTGAATCAACCCACACAGTGATGATAACACTGTCTCATGCTTATAAAAACAGGGTGTTGAGGGACCACCAAAACAGCACAAACATGTAAGCTGGTTCTGAAAATGTCCACTTTGTAAATGTGACCTTGGATAAGTGTACAACTATATTATATGAAACTGAGTATAAAAAAAACAATCTAGCAATACTGCAAGAGATCTAACTGGTCATTTAGTTTACAAGTGAAAAAGTCAGGCAACAGAGTGAGATTATTTTACCAATAAACTTGTGTGGGTATTTTTCAGACTGCACTGAGAACAAGAAGTGTTATTTATTTCGCTTGTTTTATGAAAACTATGAATTGAAGGCTGAATGTTGCTGAACATTGGAGACACACTTTTGAAGACAGATATTTGTTGCAGTGAATTGCTGAAACAACTGAGTGCTCATGATCTCTCACTACATAACACTTAGTCCTGTTAGAGCAATTTAATCTCCATTTAATGGAGACATTAAAAACATCTGAAATACTGAATTGCAGTTTTTATAAGATATCACAAGGGGGCAACGTCAAACTACAGCATGTAAAATTGACAGGTTTCCCATGGCGCCTCTAACAATTTCAAATATTAAAGAGACTTTCTGCTTTTGCTCTCACTGTGAATCATCCATACACTCACCTATATTTTTGCAAGAGTATTGGTACAAATGAGGGTAATCCACCGTTGAAACCCTCAGGGTGGTAGAGGGGATGATCTGCACATTAATGTGTATGAGTTACTGATCATATTTATCTGATCTGACCTCCCGCTGCATCAAAGCATAGACTGCTCTGTTAGCTAAGCTCTTTAGACGGGAGGCCTGTGGAGATTTCTCTTCAGACCATTTCAAATTGCCTTTCTAAACCCCAGGAGCACAGCAGCAGCAAAGCTGGAAAACACACACAGATGCAAGGATAAATACAAAAAACATAAACGACACACTGCACAGCACACACTACATCCGTAAGAGGGTTAAGAGGAGAACTGTCCTGCTTTTTGTTCAGTTGAGGGTCAAAAACAGGCTCCTCATGACTCACTGGAACACTCATCAACAGCCAGCACTATAAAAAAAATCGCACATTCAGGCTGAATGTCACACCAATTATAAGAGCCTGAGTGTTTGTCTGCAAAATCGGTGAAAGATGAGTGGTAATCGCACCGCAGACAAAATGCCCTGAACATAATAGCTGCTCTCTGCAAAAACAGTCAAACGAGTCCAACTAAGTGTCCACTTAACCCTCGGTGCCTCGCAGGGGGCAAAACCCTGTCTGGCTTAAAGATCATCTGTCACAAGCACAAACCAATCCCTTTAACCACCTCTCTAGTGTGTCTGTGTATGTCCAATTACACTGTACATGGACTCTACTGGAATCTACTCTGACAACAAGGAAGAGCTCCCTGCAAAAGATGTCATTTTTCCTTCTCGGGAGACTGCAGTAAACTATGTTGTAATAACGCCAGTGACTCAATGAGCTTGGTATTTTCCAATGCAAATTCTCATTAAAATCTAGAGCAACTCTACAGTCAATATATTTCACACACATTTCATGTTTCCTTTCTCCAAATCAATGAATAGTTTACTATAGAAACCCCACAAAATACTATTGGCAGTAACTGTTAATGGAATACTTTCTTAGGTGGTTGAATTTATATATAATCTAGTTTCACACAGCTGCTTTTGCAAGACAAACGATAAATCAAGTCTGCTCTTTCTAAACTTATTTAGAAAATCACCTTCTTGAGTTTTGAAGCAAGGCAGAATAAGGCAGGCTGCTTCACGAGAAAGGGGGAAAAAAAGGAACTTGATTTTAGAATATACTTGAAACTAATTTGGAAACAGGAAAAGATAGTTGAAAAAGCTTTTGCTGCAGTAACAGATTTTTCATTTGTTTTCAGAAAATAGGACTCCATTACAGAGAGCAATGACTTTGTAACAGAGAGATTTTTACATCAATCACACTACAGCACTGTCTAATAATTCTTCCCAGCACGCCACGCACACACACACACACACACACACACACACACACACACACACACACACACACACACACACAGACGTCCTCCACGACAGAATGAGCATTTCCAGCAGAATAACTTTACCTTGAATTGACTGCTAACCAGACTATGGAGCTGGGACATTTATCATTTGAAAAGGGCAGCTGGGTGGATTGTTACCCACATTATGAGACACTGTCCTCCATCAAAATATAGTGCGATTGAAGGGTGATATAGATGGGATTCAGGAGAGGGGCATACTGGGACATCACCTGGATATTAAACACTCCTGGGGAGAGGAGATGTGTGGAGAGATGGTTGTGGAAAAGGAGGAGGTGTTTACAGTGTGTGCAATTAAAGGTTTACTGGCAACGACAGAGAGGTTGGGTAAGATGACAGGGGACTGTCCATCATTGTGTCCACCTGTGCACTCACATTACTCCCAGCTGTGCTTTTGTGACTCAACATAATTATCTGCCAGCCTATGTCTCCACGTGCAACAGTTGAATGGATTAAGGAGGAAACTGCAGCGTCACAAATCAAGACTCCTGCAAAAATCCATCTCTGACAACCAGGCAGAGCTCCCTGCAACAGACAGCTGGATGAAATATAAGTCGCTCCTGGGAGTAATGTGTCTGCCTCCTCATCATTTCTGCCTCACCTTTATATTCAGCGGAACAATTGTGTGGTGTAATATCTGTTTAACCCCTTTCTGTTTGCCTGAGGAAGCCCTCAGCTTTCCCATAACTTAGCAAGGCAATTAAAGCCAGGCTTCCCACATCCTGCATTAGACCCAGAAAAACATAGCTCATGCATTAATAACAGGATTTTCTGGTAACCTTTCCTATTTACCCACATCTAAGCTTTCAACAGGTAAATATACAGTAAGGTTAACAAATATACAGCCATAACCAAGTATTATCAAAAGTAAAAAGTAGGTGCAGATGAATTACCTGAAACACTCTTTTATTGCCAATCAGTTAAAATGATCATATAAAGGAGACATTTCTAGATAATTTAGAGACACATCTCTATTGATCATATAAGGTACTGAAGGTTCATATAACAGGGGCACATATTTGACAATATACTTTATAGGAATTAAAATTATCCTTACCTAAATGAGCTCATTTGCATACTAATTGTTTATCACACACCAGAAACAATAGCATGAAATCAGTGGACTGCAAAACTGAACATTGTTTTAGAGTTATCAGGTTTGTACCACAACCCTCATAATTATTCATATATGCTTAAAATGCAATTCAGGTACAAAGCTGTTGATTAAAAAAGACCAATTTAGTCACAGTGCTTAATTCCCAAATGTTTTTCCTGTGCGGTAAGAAGAGATGCACTGCACAAGTTCTGCATTAAACATTACAGACCATTATACAGCATGCATGTTTAAGAGGATGTGCTGCGTGTAAAAATTCCTACAATAGGTTATTGTCTTTTCAGTGACATAATAACTGACTTGAACCGAATGAATGCTCACCATTTTATGTAGCTATTTACATGTTATTTTAAGGCAGTAAACATTCTAAATATGGAGCTACAGCTACAATCTTAATATGGAATCGAGTATTACCTTGAAGCTATAATGCTTTGGTAATGGAATTCAAGCTACCCCTGCCTATCTGTCATCTGCGTGAGCTGCCAAAGCAAAAACAGATAAAATCCTACCCAAACCAGCTTCTGGCAGGATTAGAAAAGAGCCTGATGCTAATCTAACATCATTACACTGGTTTGTACTGGCTGGCAATGACACCTATGAGAAGACAAAGTATTGGCTTAGAGTAGAAAAACTTGGCAATCTTCCCCAGGCAACATACAGTGAATATTGCCTGGAGCAAGTGGCACTGAAATCTAACAACAAGCTGTACAGTAGATAATGTAGCAAACACTACTGGGCAGAAGGAAATAAAACCAGAGGAGAACCAAGGAAAGCCTGATGTGATTCATATCTCACGCTCCTGTTTGAGTGAGAAAGGATGATATTCCCTGCTTCCTTCCCATGACTGCAGCCTCCAAAATTAAAAACCAAGAAGGAAGAGTTTCTGTGTCCTTCTTGCTTTGTCCTTCATAGACCATGTGTTTTAATGTGTGATATAGTGACAGGGTTGGTATAAAATAAAGTATAGACTTTAAACTATAATAAATGTGAAAGCAAGGCTGATGCATGATCAGCTCTAACTTTATTCACTAACACGCATCATGCTTACCTCTTTTTGGTGGTACTTGATAGCTAGTTTGAGTCTTGCCAGGTCATTGTTGCCCTCCTCCTCCAGTAAGTTGATATCATCTCTGTAGTTGAGGATCATCTCCAGCTCTCTAGAGCTCCTCGTCTGGTCAAGGAGGTCCTTGGCGAACTGTTTACACTGCTGAGACAGCTCCTCATACTCTGATTTAAACTCATTCTCCACCTGAAAGATACAGGTGGAGTGTGCACAGAGTACAAGTTTCGTGTAAATCAATACATCAGGAAAAATCGAAGAGTACAGGTATGTCTAGAAAGTGGTGTTTCTAACCCGAACCCTGCCTCTGGCTATTTTGTGTCATAAAGCTGTTTCAAACTTGTTTACAGATATTTATTGAATCCCCTAACTCCATAAGCCATGTTTTTAAATGTTTTTCATCTTCTATTCTATGGGGATGGGTTCTTTCATCTCCTCAACTAAAACAGGATGAGTGCACACATGTTAAAATCTGTGTAAAATATTAATTAGTGTCAGGTAACACTTAAAACAGAGAGTTATGCAGTGTTTATCTAGAGAACATTTATCATGAAATATTTCTGTTTCTAGCTGGAAATATCATGAACTGTAGCAGGCAAGGACTGTCTCTTAAACGCATTAGCAGATAATGAGTAGAGGCAAATGAGGTTAATTAATGCAACACAGTCAACATTTCAGTACTTAAATGTCATTGTGATGTTGCAGCTCGCATTATGCTTCAGCCCCCAACTCCACCTTGCTGAGCTCCACACATCCCAGCTGAGCCTAGGCAGTAGAGAAGGGTCCTAAGCTGGAAGTGCAATTAGCGAGGACTGGACAGCGCTTTGTGGGCATCAGTAGTGCTCATGAGCTGTCCCACGTCTGAACTAGACACACACTCACACAGTTCACAAGCGCCTGCAACATCAAACAAAGCATGGGCACATTTAATGAAGCTTTCTATATGTTTAGTAACAGCAATGCATCGCTGGGTCATTATATCAACTAAATTAGTATGATGCCATGGTATATTATTTAGATATTTTAAGGCCAGTGTATGTAGATCGTAATTCTTATAAATTCTGTATTTATGCATATTATTGAAAGTTGACTTTAGACCAAGAAATGTAAAAATTCATGATTACCAGAATATAATAAAATTAAACAAACCTTTAACTGCATCCAGAAAACATTAATGATGCGTTTTATTTATTTGCCTTCTGGTATTAGTTGATTATATGTTAATAAACAGGATCTAATATGTCATATCTTTTATAGCAGCTACTGTCCCTTACTTACCTGGTAATACAATATGCTGCTGAGTGAAAATCCATTATCTTCTGTATTATCTGACTGACTGAGAAATGCAGTGGAACTCCAACTTTCTAGGCTTATCGTAAAAAATACTTTTAAATACCACTCTGAATACAGTGAACCAAGACTTGTTTATTCCCTGAACAGCTGCTGGCATTTGGAGATATAGGTTTCAGCTGCCTAATATATCAAAACACCGATGTCACACCGCCGTTAAAGCATGCCATTTACCAACCTCATGTAGCTTGGCATGAACCATACTTCTGCACAAAGTAATTTCATAGTTGTTGTTGTGTACAGCAAAGTATATTAAGGGGTATTCTCAGGGTGAAGTCGGAGAACTGTATCCAATGAGATAGGGAGGAACCTGTCAGGGGAGGAGAGAAAAGCTTTAATCATACAGTGAATGAAGCTCTCGGGCTCTTGTTTGGCCTTGGCTTTGCAGCATTATTACTGCAAATTGTAGACCTCAGAGTCTCTTTTTCCATTCTTTCGAGTTTGAAAGCCAGCATGTCAAACAAAGTGGGGAAATCGTGGTTGGTCAAACACAGGCCATGAAGATCCTCCTATTCACACACACACAAGAAGAGCAAGTTGAGGTCCTTTATTGATGTTAAATGGAATGAGGTCAGAACACAGTCGATGAGAGTTTTGGAGTGAAACTGAATTCAAATACCAGCAAAAGGAGAATTATCAAGGGGCGGACAAAATGCCATCCCATATCCAGCAGTGCTTATAAGGGTACAGACCACAGTGTAGTAAAAAGCATCAATGTTCACACATTTTCAAGTGATCATTGTCCATAAAGAAAGATATTACCTAGCCCCTCTTATCACTTTCCTCAGCTAAACCCACTATTCCTGTGTCATTCAGTGAGAATATTACGACTCGGGCTGCAGAGGTAAACTGGCCCTTTTCACCTTTTAATTGGCTTCCTATTATCTGATTCTCTGCGATGAGAACAGGGAGAGAGAGAAGTGGCCGTGAGGAGGGTTGGAGGATAAACATGGATAGGTAGAGCCTGTTTAAAACCAAGGTACAGAGTGAGACAGATAGGAATAGGGGCTATAGTTCAGTGAATGTAAGACATGAGGCAGCAGCCCAGAAAGAGCAGAACACTCTCCATACTGCCTTTACAGCAAGTTAAGAAAAAATAATTTGAAGTTTTGAGGCATATAGATACTGTATGCAGTAGGACATGGGGGCAGAAGTACTACCAGAAACTGCCACATTGCCTAAAATTCTCATACTTCTAATCAATAAATATAGGGTTTATTCAGCCAAATAGAAGTTAAGGATCACCAAAGTCATTCAGTTTCGTATCCCTCTAGGACCAGATATGCCAAAACTTTAGTAATTGATCCAACTGGTTTGACAGGTTATTCTAAGATGTTTTATCCTGGACTATGGTGCTTGGACTGACTGATTGACAGACTGACACTGCCAGCCATAGATCCATGCCATGGCTGTTGTTTTGGCTGCTCTTTTATAATACAGAAACAATATATGAGCTTTCAGACTTCAGTTATTTCATTTTATGGAGAAGCCCTACAAAAAGACCAAAATATATAGATGGAGTCATATTTTAGAACTAAGATCTGAGATACCCTATACTGTAGGTTGCTTTAAAAATGAATTTCTCTTTAAAGTAGTCGATTATAAGTAGAAAGAGAAATACTATCAGGTGAAACTCTACTCACCACCTCTCCATTGTTGAATATTTCATCTGCTATGTACTTTCAAATCGTTTTATCATGAACATTACAAAATCAGCAATGTAGTTTACTCTGGGCGATCACAATGCATGTAACTCGAAGTGGCACAAGGCAATGTCTGCGAGTCTCATATTTACTTGGGGAGGGTGATCTAATAAATTCACATGCTCTGGTCTTATGTGGGAGGAGGAGGGACATTACGATAATCTACATCAAACCCAGAAAACTGGCCTGTGCCCAAGCATTGAGCAGGAGCAGTGCAGGCTTATGGGTGTGAGTTACTTGATAATAGTGGAGAAAAGAGCAATTACAGCCCACTTGTCCGTGTAATGTGTTTGTTACTCATATTAGAATGAAATTATCCACCATCAACATATGATTAAAAATGCAACATTAGCATCTGCGGTGAGACTTTGCTGTGTGCTTTTTGTTTTCCTGTGCTCTTTTTTTACAGCCTCACTGGTTTCACCTGTCACTGCAAAACTATCACAAACATTTAGATGAAGCTGGTACAAAATAGGACCTGGGCAGTTTGTTTGAATGACACTGCAGAAATAAGCTCTGGTCTTTTATGGATTCATAGCAGGCATGGCATGCCACTTTACATCATGCTCTGTGTGTTGTCTGCATTAGGAGAGAAGAGTTCCTTATATAACCTATCTGTATGTGCATATGGTATGCTAGGTTGCACAGTGAACTAAAAAACAACGTGGACTATGAAAGGCTGACAGAAAAGGCAAAAACAAAACACAAAAGCGCGAGGCCCTTTTTAATTGAGAAACACTGCCAGGCTCCAGTGTTTGTACCAACAGGTCATATCTGTCAGAGGATAATGCATGAAGCTGTTTAAAGCGCTGATATCCGGGCGCTCCTTGGTGGGAAACAAATAAGCTGCAGCCATAAAGTTATTACAAAACACATCATTCAGACCCAGCCCTGCAAAACAGAGGAACCGTCGCTGAATTCCAGCAAAGCATAAATGAATCTCCTTATTAATAAATCTCGCAGAAAGGCGCTTTAACAATGGAGTAGAATCCGCTTTTCCCAATTAGACTTTAATACTGTCAATGGAAAACTTCTCTTAGGGAGATTTGGTAAGCGCTAGAGTGATCTATTTCCACAATCTACTCGTAGCAGTGGCAGGAAGCACACTATCTTACGAAGACATTAAGGTAAGAGAAATGTAGCAGCTGATAGATGCTCACAGCTGAGGAGTTTGGAATGGAAATTTGGGCCTTTCAGTCCCCCATCCATAACAAACAAGCCTGAGCTATCGCTTGTGTATATATCTTTTTATTCCCTATTCTTGCTCTTCTTTTTCTTTACACCCCACACACTATTTCTTTATTTTATCAAAGCCAAATCGCTTCGAACTGGACACCTTGGGAAGAGTAATAAAATCTCTGATTGATCGATGGGGCCCAAACATTTACTCTTTGTAGTCTATAGTGCATTACAGCTGATGGAGAGAGAGGAAAAGAAACGCCATTAGCATGTATGTATGTGTTCAATTAATATGCAGTACAAAAACAACTACTAGGAAGGAACAACTACACTTGAAAAGAAACTCTCCTTGAGTGGAGAGCAATCAGTGCAAAAGTACCAATGAAATAAATTAGACTTTCTTTTTTTTTGGATTACAGTAATTAAAGCAATAAACAAGTAGTTCTGTAACCCAGAAGGAGGAGTTTATTTACAACAGCAGTGTGACATTCTGAAACTAATCTGAATCCTTTTCGAATTAGAAAAATATATATGAATACCAGACAAAGGCCAACATCATATTTTCTATCGGTAGACATGCTCATTACATCTCCTTCTGTAAGACCCCGTTCCTTTTCAAAAGACAGAAAGGCTTATGAAGACCTTTTGAAGGTCAGCTTTTGTTGCTGGCAGCAATGCTGGAGTCAATTATTCTGGATAGTATAAAAGCTCAGGCAACTTCACACGGCTTATAGGCAGCACAATAGTACCCAGTATTTTACTGGCTGACACTACACCCTATCATTCAGTCAGATCCAAAATTCCCCTGTGATTTGGCACTTGGTAGCTGTGCCAGTGGCTGCTGCACATCTTATTGTTATAAGCTGGGAACATTTTGTCCTCATCATCATGATCAATTTTCTAGGATTTCAGTTATTCACATACTTTATCAACTAAAAAATAAAATAAATCAATACCAAATGTGCCCCAAACCACATTGATACAGGCAAACACTTGCGGAAAGTGAAAATAGGAATGTATTTCTTTTGGAGTGAATGTCAACAATCTAGTTTCTCTCCTCATAGCTTCTAGCCTTTGTCAGCGGCTCTCTGTCTCCCGCAACCAGTCCTCAGCCTCATAGATAAAAGCACTCTTAATTTGAAACTACTTCCTCCCTTGAGTCCTTCCTCACCTGCGCCTGCCGCCCTGGGTTTCTTGTGATTTAGCAGCAGCTCCACAGCTCCCACCACTTCCTTGCAGTTCGTGCAGCAGGGCATCGCGTGAGCGCTGAAGCTCAGCAAGAGTTCAACGAATCTCAAGGGTTCTCATTCGATGGCAATCCAGCAGGCTGTGCGGCCGGGAGGGTCGATGTTGATGTTGATCTTAGAATAGATCTCTGCCTCCTGGCGAAATAGGGTTATGATTGATCAGGGTTTCTTTTAAATTCACTACTCTGGGACCCGGTTTTAAAATATTCATTGATTGGACACAGAATACATTGATTTCAGGGGAAACTCTTCACACCTTACTTTATTTATATACTGATAACCACATCCTGTTAACCTACTGATAAAGATCCAAAGTCTAAAGGGAACACTAATGTGCCATCAAGTGATGTCATTTTAGGGCTAGAAGACTACAAGTTTCTACTGCACTTCGATTTTTATTCTTTCTCTTTTTGTTTAAGTTCTTTTAAGCAGGAGCTTTGGTGGTCATAGCTAATTGATTTGGCACATGTCAAAAGCAATTATTGCTTAGTTGTATAGAAGAAAAAATAAGGAGGCAACTGTGGAATGTGCTTTGCAGCAGGGGATAGTGTATCCTCCCCTCTGACAAGCTAAGTGTCAAATTCAACAGCTTTCACAAAGTGTCTTCTACCATTGTCAGAGAACACTGCAATACCATTGCCAGCTAAAGTTTGATTTTTTCTCTGCTGTTTTTATTGTTTATTTCTTACTTTTTCTTGCCTTTTGCAGTGTGTTGTCAACTTTATTGCAATATGACAGATGCTCTGTTTTTTATCTCTCTCTTTTTCCGTATTTTGGGCACCCCCAGGTACTGTAGTTCTAACAAACGGCTAATTCTAGCAATATTATGTATCTGCAAGGTCAACACTTGTCAAATAAATAAAGGCCCCAGATGTTACTGGAAATGAGCAGAGGATCATCTGCCACGTTACCCGCGATACACCCAAATCAATCCAATTAGATTAAGAGGTTTAATATCCATCCATAATTTAGAGTTTCAGTGGATGTAAATTTCCATTAATCAATTCACCAATCAAATTATCTTTCTTCATATATCTACACACTCACCTCAGAGCCTATTTGACACTAGCATAGTCCCCCTTCTCACAGCTCCGGTGGGCCTTCTCAAAGCAAGCTCCATTTCGTACTTTCAATTCTCAATGGGGATGCGGTCCCAGTGCGAGGGCTGTCAGTCCGCGATATTAAGCTGTGACATCTCCTGGGCTGGCTACAGCGCCCTGCTAACACTGCTACAGCCTTTTGCCAGGCAGGGGAGTTCACACTAGAAGACAGGGACAAATGTGTTATAGGAGAAGGCACTTGTTATGGGTGCGGTGGCTTTCACAAGTAAGAGCTAAGAAATGAGAGGACTAAAGGAGACCAGAGGTGAGATAGTGCCTATAGACAGAAGAGGGATGAAGCAGGTACATTACCCACATGATTCTTATCTATAACCACTAATGTGAGTCTTTACCTTCCAGCTTTCAAGAGGCTACTGCGGCTTGAGTAGAAGTCTCTTAGAGAGTATAAAGAGAATTCACACTTTCAGCTTTTATAAATTAGTAAAGATCTACTTAACTGTATATTTACTGCAGATAGAATGTGAAGTGTAACTGACATTTTCGTGTCAATTTTTTTGCAGTAGAGGGCCATCTTTTAGTGACGTTGGAGCATTTGTTCCATTGCTGTTGATCTCCACCACGCTTCACATTTCTCAAATTGCACATGTCTTGCATTTTCTGAACCAAATACATCAAAGCACCAAAAGATGAAAATATTAAACGCTTCCGCCAGCAGAGAAACATCACTGCACTGCTTTCTCTCTTGTCAAATCAAAACTAAACCAGAGCAATAGGGAAAGTTGGCAGCTGCTCCAGCTCAGCCCATTTCACCAAAGAGACCATCACCGAGTCCAGTTTTGTAGTTTTTGTAGCTGGATAGACAGTAAGATTTTTATTCAGAGATTACAATAGCTGATTAATATCATTAGTGATGGCATTAATTGATTGACAGCAGCTGACAGTAGTTTGCCTGGTGGCATGAGAATGGCCTTCAGCACATATCTACCGCTTCTCAAATGACCTTTGCAATGACACACAGTGAGACTGTGCCAACGGTTATCTCCTAACAAAGGTAATGGTGAGATCTCTGGTTCTCTGGAAATGGCCAGCAGTGACATCTTCACTCAAAGCTGGCTTATCAATAAGTGCAGTTTAATACAACAGTCCTGCAGTAAATCCTCCTTCATGAAAGATTTACACTGTTCAGTTTGTGTGAAACTCTTTTAGAAAGTGTTGGTTGAACTGTTGTGATCATTCTGGGGTTAGGATTTATGGTGCTCTTAAATTAATTTGTCCACCCCATTTATAACAACAAAGTGGAGCTAAATAAATAAATAAAAGAAACAGGAACAGCACAAATCAACACCCACAAACCTAACTATAAATCCTCAACTAAAAGCGGAACATTATACATTTTAAGAAGATAGAATTTGTTGCAGACTGCTATCTTAGGCTAGATTAAAACTACCCGACTCAATGTTAAATAGACTGTAATAATAAAATACTGAACATAAATGAAAATGGGGGAGTAGTGTTTAAAATCATAACTACAGCATTAGTAAACTGTATCTCAGTCCATGAAACCATAATTATGACTTCATTCTAAAGTCAACACCTCGTTAACAACAAGTTGACTTTTCACCACTGAACAGGCGCAAACAAAAGTGAGTATGAACACAGAAAGGGATTGTTACTGTTTTCTTGTCCTTTGGACTAGAGAACAAGAAATGACAGGGGAGGAGATGGAGGGTGAAGAATAAAACAGGTGTGTAATGAAACACCAAACAGATACTTGGGAAGTCTAATTATTAAAAAGAAAGGCTCAGTACCCTGCTTACTGCTCTCCTCGGTCTCTAACCACTATCTCAGTACAACTCATTACTGCTCTGTGTCTCTATCCAAGAAATAATGAGAGGATTAGCAGACTCACAGCAGCCCAATTATCTCTCTAGAACAAGGCAGAAACACAGCCATTTCTTTTGTAAATATGTAACAAAACTATGTATTTAATACTCAAATACTGAATCCTCAAACAGCCAATTTAGAATAATAGTTCAACTTTTTTTGAAATAAACATTTGCTATCTTATTTGAGAGTTGCTAAACTGGCTATATCGAAAAACAAAATCCTCAGGTACACTAATTAACATGTTATATCTTGTTAGTTTAAAATTGAGCGTTGTGGTTTTAAAGTATATAATTTCTTGGCCAGCATAATACTTCCTCAGTCTCCACAACACCACTTCAATCTCACGGTGACTATAGACTTCAGAAAGAAACCGTGCTTTTTAACAGAAAGAAAAAATTTTGCATAAGCAGCAGTAAAGACAATCCTGTTTTGCTCTTGGACAAATTTAGCACATGAGATTACAGCTTGTTAGTGAGCAGGTGGATTTCTTTACGTGGACAGAGCCAGGCTGGCTGTTTTCCTCCTGCTTCCAGTCTTTGGTCTAAATTAGAAACATTTGCCAAAAGTAGCTTCATTTTTCACCATACTGAATTTGAGTGGTGTCAAACTTTTCATCCAACTATCAACAAAATCAAAATGACAAACTTCCTTTAATTAAATGATCATAATATTTGCAGGTTAGTATTTCGTGCCTGTTTCCCACAGCCTGCAGGAGCAGGAAGTAAGATAGCTGAAATGCAGATATAACCTGAAAGTGGAGGGATATTAAAGGCAATGATTCACAGTTAACGTGTTCCTAAGCAACTTTGCTTTCAAATGATGTCCCTTTCGTCATCTCCTCTTATAGTCAGGTGCCACTGTACTGGGAAATGCTCTCCATGCCCTCTAATTTCCCTCCACTAAAGAAAAGAACTTTAAAAATCATCATGAAAAGAAAGTTTTGCACTGGTGGGACCTTCCTCCTCCTGGAGGCCCCTTCAATGTGAGTTTCCTCATTCAAGATCCTGGGCATTAGTTTACAGTATTACTATGGCCTTCTTGGAACATTTGACTTTGAATCAAAAATACCTCTTAACTGGCCCATAGGGGACCCTGCAGTCGCCGCCACCGAACAACTTCAATCTCGAGAAGGTAGAGCAAAATCATGTGCACTGTGCAGAGAAAGCGCTCGCAAGACTCAGCAAAGTAGAGGCTTGGGTACTTAATACAGTTGATTTTAAACCGATACCAAAATGATACCGTTCAGAAAGTACAGGTGCTCCCAGATAAATTGTTTAAATATTAAATTCAACAGTTCAATTTTTGTTTCCACATAGTTATAGTCTCAATGATGTATTTCACTTTTACTTAGGTATCTTAGTTGGGATTCTGGGAGTCATTGTTCCATCGAGGACGTGAGAGGTTTATACAGAAGTATGTGATAGTATGTACTGGACATGCCCTTGATATTAGGTGCATCACATGCTGTATTACATGGTTATATCACCTCTACCACCTCTTTCTCTATTTCTTTTATATAATGTTGTTTGTGTCCTCTGATTTGAAAAAAAACAACCCAAACACTGAGTTGATTGTTGATTGTAAACTTAGGACTTAAATTGCTACAAAATACAGCAGCAATTAGGTAAAAGCCTACCCACAGAGCAGGAACACCCAATTATAGGAGAATTTGTGGATGGTCTGCTGATATCTGTGTGTGCTATTATTGGAAGCAGCACACACACACCACTGTGCACAAGGCTCTTTCTTGAAGTCATTGTTTCCTTGAATCAATGCATGGTTTAGACACCTTAGAAATCTGAGCTGTTTCGTTACACAAGGCAGCACCACACAAGTGCAGCCAGCAGGGAATGTGCTGAGAAAAAGTCTTATTTTGAAAGTTGTAATGATTAGACAGCACACACTGCAAGATGGTCTCTCAGCAGACCATGCAGCTGATTAGAAGCATGCTGCCCTGTGCTTACATTGAGAGTTAAACAATCATAAAATTGTCAGCATTCACTAATTGCAGAAAGCAGCTCTATGTGTCATTTTGTGGTGAATGGCGCCTGTAAAACTCTCAAGTGACATTTTGTGCTTCTATTTGTGAGACAGAAATGTTCTAAAGAGACAGCGTGGATATAAATAAAAATGAGACATGAAGATAAGAGAGGACTCTTCTCTGTACCCGGCTGGGTCCTTCCTCAGTTACATATGAGGACACTGGCTCAGTTACATCCTCTATCTTTACAATCTACTCCTCTCTATCATGGAAAGCCTTTACTAAGCCATAAAAATGTGAACGTTTAAGTATAATGGTGCAAAATAACTAACCTTTGGGATGTTGAGCATTGGAACTTAGCTCAGGGGAGATCAGTGCTCTTCCTTTACAATATCCGAGTGACAACATGAGGGATTTAAAAAACAAGAACCTTGAAAAAAAAAAAATCATTAGCCTAGCTTGGATTTAGCATCCTTCAGTTGTAGAAACTGCAGTGTGGGTCTGCATAGAGCCACTGCTCGTTAATGTTGGCGCCTTGGGAGTACCAGTCCGTCTCTCTTAGTTTTAGTCTAGTCTGCATTCTCCCTCCTCATTTTGGAGACTTGGCCAGTACTCCTACTGTAGATCCAGATTCAGTCAGTTTGATCACGACTTCCATCCAGTTTATTTGGCTTCAAAAAAAAAAAAAAAAAAAAACATGTGAACCGGCGCACACCATTCAATTCACGCGCAACAAATCAGGAGACGAAAATAAGCTGCAACAGAGTTTCCTCTGAAGATTTTTTTACCTGGTTCCGCAACGATATCCAATTTTCCCAGGGTATATTTTCTTGCCCTCGATTTATCCACCTGTTGGGGGTGACTGAACAACAGCGCCTCCGGGAATTAACGTAGCAGCCAGATGCCCTGGCAGGCGGTCTGCAGTGCTGCTGCAGATTGGTCGTGCGCATTTGGGAGATAGCATTGAACGCTGTGGCACTGCAGGCAGGAAACAATCGTCACAAACAAAACTCAGCCGGACCTGCAGCCTCTCCTCAAACAAACGAACATCACACTTTACGTAATTACATAATTTGATCCCATTCAGCTACTTGTCTCGAGAATCATCCGAGATAGAAAGGTCATTACAGTGCGTTTAATACACCATGAACGAATCAGCTTTGTTGTACTGTAGACCAATCAAGTTATTTTAACATTATCATCTGTGAGCAGAAAGTAAAGACACAATGCATGCCAGTGTAAGCGAAATATTTTACCTCGATCTGATGGACATCGGTGAGAAAAGAACAACATGTTAAGACAAATGTACCATAGGATATTCCTTGAGTTTTTAATTAATCTGTAAGAATCTGACGGCGTTTCACAACCTAGAACACCAGCCTTCAATTCTCTGC
The DNA here is from genome assembly GCA_033238685.1 of Lates japonicus. Lineage (NCBI taxonomy): Eukaryota > Metazoa > Chordata > Actinopteri > Centropomidae > Lates > Lates japonicus. The sequence continues at coordinate 6,132,694 of BRZM01000002.1, read as the reverse complement.
TCTCCCTCAAACAGCCCAAAATGGCATGATGGATGTCATGGTATAAATTGGAGTAAAGTTATATGGCTGCTGTCACCTGACAAAAGGAAATTGTATGCCAGGCATTGTATTTATTACTTGATAAGACTTCAAGTCCACTGTGCCACTGTAGATACCAGTGTATGAGGAGGCATACTGAATATGGAAGAGAGGTTTGGCGAGGCTGCTCCTCCCCATCCATTCTGACTTCTTTGTCTGTGGACAGACACCCTGCATGCTTTGTGTTGGAGTCAAGTCACATCACAAGGTTCCACTCTGAATTTCGCTTATCAGCTCACTGATCAGGTTCAAACACCTCTCTTTCTCTTCCTCTCTGTTTGGCTGACTTATAGGCCCTGTGATGTTATAAATTCTTCCTAATGAATTGTGTAATACTGACCCAGATATCACTGACATGTTTATAGTGTCTCAAGCCAGACTCATTCCTTGCTTAATACCTGTGGCATGTGTGTGCGAACTTGTATATGTTTGTGTGTGAGTTTATTGGCAAAAGCTTTCGCGTACAACTGCAGGTTTCAGTCAGTGAAATGTCACTGGGGACACATTTTGGATACCTGGAAAGCCTTTGATTACTCAGGCTTATGTCTGTCAGGATGGAATGCTGGGGCATTTGTTTGTGTGTATTGGACAGAAGATGGTTATAGGAGGTTTTGTACTGCTTATCCGTCGTCGTTCTGTCTGTTCTTTTCTCATTTGCATGATCCAAGATAGTCAGTCTAAGGCTATATTCCTTTAGCATTACACAATGTGACTGGGACTACCCACCCTGTACAGTATATGATCAATTCTTTCGGGTGATGCATGTTGATAAATACTGTAAGGGACTTCAAACTACACACTGTACAAATTTAGTCATCACAGAAAAGAACCTCCTTCTCTGCCTTTGCACTTTTGGCTGCCTCTTGAGGCATTTCTTAATTAAAAATAATTTAACGTCATGTCCCTGGTGCTGCTCATTTCTTTGATGTACTCTATAGAGTCAAATTAAATGGCTGCACCCGTGGGATAACAGGGTTCCCTGAGCCTCAGCCTAAATCCCACATGGAACTTTTCTTGAGGAGAAACTCTCTATGTCTCTCGAGTCTTTTAAAAAAAGATCTTAATCTTGTTCATTCAGAATACTACTATATACTGATCAGCCATAACATTCGAGACCAATAACTGGTTTTAATGCTTGCAGCTGAAATAAGTGTATAATACTAGAACAAGGACTTTTTCTCTTTTGGGGTCTAAAAGCATGTTCATTTATTTCACAGATCAATGACTACATTAGTTAATCCAGTCAAACTGGTTTAGAACACACATACTCACACACATGCAAAGCGGTAGAGAATTAATCATAACCAGAAGGTAGGAAACTGAATGATGTTGAAATAAATGTAACCACATTCTGCCAGTGGTCCCAAAGCATCATAATCAATAAGGTATGCTACAATATCAATAACTCTCTCTCCCCTCTTTGCAAGCAGGTTTTTTTTTAAACAAAAGGCTAAATAGGATTTGTGTGTATGTGACATTAAAATTAGCTCCTTCACTGCGGAACAAGTCTGCATAGCTGATGAGGTCAATCAGAAAATATTATTGATTCAAAATTAGTCCTGAAGCTAATTCTTGCCTCCCATAAAAGGGCTTTAAAAGGACAAATTGGAACCAACATTTAAACAACATCTGATGCGATGTGGAGAAATAGCACTACTTCTATTGGTTATTCACGTTTTACAAAAGCTGGTATGACAGCTGGGGCCCTTTATTATAATGAGTAGCATTTTCTACTTGCTCTGGTTGATAACATTGTACCTAGAGGAGTAGGATGACTCCTGCAGCAAGAGGATTTAGAGGCAGGGCTCCTTTTCTATTTTACTTAACAGTTGCCTGATGATGTTGACTTCCCCCTTATCAGAAATGTAGTGTTGTTTCACTTATTAATGAAATATTACAGCATATTGCAGTGCGAGCACAAGACAGTGTTATTACTGTGTATTGATAAGACTTAACACAAACTATTCTGCTACTGCAGCACTTTCAACACCCAGGTATTGTTGGTTAGTTCTCTCTCAATTCTTTCACGTTGTGAATTTATTCTTTCCACACAAAAAAATATTTTGCAGATACCCATTTATGAACAAGTGATGCATAGCCTTGTAGTTAAAGTCATCAGCTTCAACAGATAGTGCTGTTCTCATCAAGGTAAGAGGACATTTCGAGAATATCGACAGGCTGTTTATTGCAGCTACAAAGCAAACAGGCACCCTTGCCCGTCTGTGTAATATAACATGCTCACTATTCAATATGAACATCCAGTTAGCAGTGGCATCCCGTTTACAGAATCCCCTCTGTCACCTGTTTCCTCAGCCTTCCCCTTTTCTCATTCCTATCTCTCCTCACTCTCTCCACACAGCCTCCAGGTTAGGCACTTTTTGTCAAAAGCTTGACAAAGAGTTGGACTAACTCTCTGTTACAGAGATATGCCATGTGCATCATTCCCACAAATCTAAACTTGTGCTCTAACTCTCTGAGTTTTTCTTTTATCTCCATGGAAAACGCCGTACCATCCTCATCCTGTCCCAAGCTACAGGAATAATCAGTCCAACCCTTTCCTTTGAAGTTACACCACGCCACGTAGAATCAGTTTTGAAAGCGGTGCCCAGTCCAACATCACGATTATATAACTCTGATTTTTCATAACCCCTCTTTTTTATTCAGGTGCATCTATTGGGGTTGTACTATATTCTGTATCTGCTTGGTCATGGGGTTTCCTGAGGTTAGCTCAGCCATCTCAGCTATTTTAAATCATATTACTCTCATGCTCTCTGAGGGGCTGGGTAAAATTAAAATTGATCTGCTATCTCTGTCCTCCCTTGAGATGCACCAGGCTGAAACTGCCACCCTAGCTCCCCGACACCCCATTCAGATCTATTGCAGTGAGCATAAGTGAGCAAGAGGAAGAACTTATTATCTCAGCAATGCATTGTGAAGGAAGTAGTTTAGCTTTGTATTGTTCTTAATGAGTGTTGAGATGTCACTGCTGAATACCTGCAGCGTATTTTTATCTCCTATCACTTCCCCTGTTGCAAAGACTGGGAGTATTTCTGTAGGTTGCTCAGAAATTGCAGGTAGATAGTGTGAATAGACTTAGAAAAGCACATGGTTTGGTAACTGGACCACAAAAACACTGTTTGAGGTTTGGGAAAGACTGTGGCTTTTCAGTTAAACACTGAAAATGTGTTGTACATGGAGTTATATTTAAATGACATTCCCCCACCTTAAACAATCTGCCTAAAATAAATATAAAGTTAGTTTGGTTGCCAAGGAGTGAACAATGCCAAAGGGATACAAATGACAGATGTTCACAATGAACATTTTTGCAGGCATATTCAGTGTAAACATATAATATACACACTAATCTGGTCAGCTTACATGGGTATGTACGTATTAATTGGAGGCTTGTAGGTCTTTCATTCTTTCATTAGATGAGAAGTACACCACCTGACATTTCAATGCATATCACAATTAATTCCCTTGACACCATTTCATATTATAAGTATGTCCTAAAACAATACTTCTAGCAAATCTTGGGCAGGTTAAGTTGAGCCAGAGGTTGGTGTGCATTTTGTAGTTAAATTCAAATAAATAGGTTATGAGTTAACACCAGGGTAAAGCCTTTGTCATATTTAGGTTCATGTGAAAACACACCTTTACATTAGAGTCTGGAGTCTCCAACCATATCCTATTAATGGACACTTCTTCTTAGATACTCGTACAGTAGTGCGATTATATTCCAGTTACTTTTGAGAGCCGTTTCATGTATAACACTGAACCCTGTAGTTTATTTCACTGAGTTTCACTGTATGGTGATGCCACAGGGCAGTAAACAGTTCCTCCTGAAACCACAGGTTGCAATGGCAGAAATTCGCTGCTCAGCTACCCCTGTCAGACCCCAGAGAATAGCAGATTGTCTCAGGTACACATCCTCTGTAAGTGTATCCTGAAGCTCTGCGCTACTGCATGCAGGATGCTCACCAAAAGCTGGCCCTTATGAAAGAAAGCTTTTGACTCCGCTGCAGTGATCTGTCAAGAGGCCCGTGGCAGTTATCTGATTATCACTGGCTCACATGACATTCAATTGCATCCTTTTTTTCCCTTTACTTGTGTGATAGCACAAAAATGTTTCTAGAGGCTGCACAATTCCTTTTTAATTCTTTCTTTTTAATATGGTAACTTTTCAAGGGCCACCACTGAAGACTTTTATTTGGGTGATTAAAATTAGCGATAGGCGAGGGGCATTAAGGCAATCTGATGAATTAACGTTGCCCATTCGAAATGTTTCACGTCTGAATCCTTCAAAGCGATGAGCGATTATCTTTTCATTTCCACTTGGCTGCTCTTTCTGTTTTGCAGAAACCGTGCCTATACCATCAGGATGCAAATGACGGTAGAATTTACTGTCAGTAGTTTTTCAAAACAACATAAGCCATCTATATGTCCACTTTCCCTTTATCTATCACCTCAAGCTGTACCTTTGACAGACTGAGATGGCCTGCTGCTAAATTGAATGCTCACAGTCTACTTTTTAAAGCTAATTTGCCAAAAGAAATAAAAGAGGCTTGAATTTTAACATTGGTTAAACTTTGCATTTTAAAAGCAAATCAGTTTTCAAGCCTTTTCCCATGACAGGAAATAAGTTACAAATGGTGAATATTAAAGAGCCTTTACTCTAAGAAATTAGCCCTTCACACACACTGAAGTGCAACCAGATTACACATCCTTCCACATTACAAAGAGACAAAATTTTAATAGAGATGATAGTGTGAAAATTAACCTGTATGTTTATTCATTTACATCCTTCCCTTTAGTTTCTACAAGCTCTAGCATTCTGTGGCACATGAACTCATCAAAGCTACAAAGGAAGGGCTGTTAATTAGGTTCAACAATATTCCCTAAATTTAATTTGTTTCCATCAATTCTTTTGTATTAGTAAATGTATGAAAATGGTTTATGAAACTGATCATCCATAGTGTGAAGTGCTACCTGGGCAAACAAGGCCAGATCTGCATATATGTAAAGCGCATGGTGAAAAACCGTGGAAGCTATCACAGGGTTATTAAGATGCAGCCAATGGAATGAGTTGAAATGATACACAATGCCTGCTTTTTCATTTTGCATAACTTGGCTTTATAGTTAGTGAAGTCCATACTTTCGCCTTCTCTACTCTTAATAATTGAACAGTCAATTCAATGCACTGTTGACATTCAAAATTTCATTTTGAACAATATGACTGCTAATGAGAATGTCCTCTGAGGAAAAACAGCAGCATCAATATTTAGCAAATGCCTATTACATTATAACATCCACATTTAAAAATGTATAACGCCATCTTAAAATATTATGGTCTCAACCCCAAGTCAAGGTATCAAGAGTGCCCTCAGAGCCCATCAGCCCAACTGTTTTCACAGGAGTCATAGCAAATTCACTTTTCACATATCTCAACAAAAAAAAAAAGCAACAACTATGTTTTGAATTGATGTAATATTCAGTATGCAGTTTCCCTGTTGCAAACAGTCATCATTTCATTGGCACAATTCATTGCTGGAAAAGCTTTCCAGACAGTGCCAATGTTTGGGTGAAACAAGAATTGACATCAAATTTATTTCTCTAAATGGCACAAATGCTCTGGTACGTGTCCTGAATTTGCAGCAGAGTTGCTTCCTCATATTATCAGTGCTGCAGCATCAGCATTCAGCCAATTCAGCATGGCAGGCTATTGTGACCACAGGGGTGATATAATCATCCCAACTATATGATAAGCATCGTCCAACTTTCCACTTTTCTAACTACTTCAAAAATTGTTGCAATTCAGAGCCCTTCACAATAAAGTTGCTTGCCACATTGTATTGTTTGTAAACTTGTATAGATCCTGCTGTTTTGCTTATTAGGCAAAACCCTGGGTATATTGCTATCTCACTTTAAATGAGTACTATAATCAATAGCCATTTATACTAAGTGACAGTCCGAGGTAAATCCTAAGCCCAAGGATACTTTGAATAGAAACATAGCCACTTCAACACACATTAGTCTCTGCTAGTATCAACTGATAGACCTAATTTACAGAGCTACTCAGTCCCTCTTTTCTGTCATCCAATTCTATAGAATTTGAGTCTATGCCCACACAGGGAACAGCACTGAGGAACCACTAGACAATGTAGCACAAAGAAAGTCACTGAGGGCAGCTATTGAAATATACACGTACAGGAACCAACATGTCTAATGACCTCCGACACATGACTTGACCAGTGAAATATGCTTTTAACAGCCTTTTAACAGCTACACTTATGACAGAGTATTTGATTATATTCCCATAACTGGTTATTAACTCCATTTGGTACTTTATAACTTCAAAGCCAGAGAGGCGGCTCAGAGCAGTTGCAGGTATCGGTTACATTTTGTGAGCAGCCTGCACTAACAACACCAACTGTGCTTGGCTCCTTACGTCACGTCGTTTTTCGATACTATTTTTGGTCAAATAACACCATGAGTGCAGGTCGCTTTCTATTTTCTTCTTCTATTAGTTTTCCCCCGGCTCATCTCAAACACATGCAAATCATTGGGGCTGGAGGCTTGAAAGGCACCGTCTGTAATTATCTGTGTATCATCCCTTTAACTGGCGGACAGAGAGTGGAAAAGGCAAGAGATTCGAGACAAAACGCATAAAAGGGACTTTTTCTTTTTAACCACTTAGAGATCTGAAAAGGTCTGTGAATGTTACTCAGCAAACACCTCACCAAGGCAGGAGCACACCTCTCTCAGAGAACTATTGCTTGTGTAAACTCCCACAGAAGATGTAAAATCCAAAATCAGCAATAATAGAAGAAAATGATTGGCAGATATAATGAACTATGTAGTTATGTGTCCAAAAATAATGAATATCTTGTTTATTTCACTGAGAAATATTATGAAAACGTTTTTGCCTCAATTGCTTTTGAGTGTCATTTGTGGCATGTGTTCATAGCGAGGACAGAGGCAGCGGAGAGAGAATGTAAAATAAGGAGAAATAGCTGGCACAACTCCTGTTGCTAGAACTACTGTTGTCCCTCGAGATGCAGCAGGTGTGTCCATGTGTGGAGATGTGAGGTGTGCTACGTGTATGGCACAAAGCATCGGTGTGTAGCCATCCTCTCACTTCAGTGAATCAATATGAGCCTCTGTGACCCAGGGAGGTGTTTGGAGAACCAGAGTGAGCTTTGCTTTACGGCCCCTCCATCAGAGGCTAGACCAGATGAGGGGCGTAAGGCTTTGCGGAAGAAATGCACTGAATGATGTCCATGGAGCCACTCAGGCCTTCCAAACAGAGATGACAAGGAGTGAGGTGTTAGCATGTCCTAGAATAGAAATTATGAAAAAGGAGGATTTGTATAACACACTCTGTATCTATACATTAGTCTTTCTTTCTCCATCTCTTTACCTATACATATTGCACACCACCTTTTTTACCAAGTTTGACACAGAATTTTGGCTTTTTGTGGTATCTGACAGACATTCTTTGTAGACTTGTCACCTTCCTCTAACTAACACTACAATTATTGATTTTGTTTGCCTCTTCTCATCTTCCTTTTCGGCCTCAAATTTTAAGACAGTATCAGTCTACTTTAACACCCACTGAGTTGCTCAATCCCAGACCTTGATGACCAAATGAAATGTCATTTACCCTGACAGGTGATTTAAGTGAACTTTTATTTGCTTCTAAGCGCATGCTTTTATCAGCTTGCTGGCTCTATGAGTTACTGATTGTGAGGTTTGTACTAAGCTGGTCTAAACTGAACCTAATGTCTGCATAAATTTTGTGTGCCATTCCAAGCAGTAGTTATTTGACTATATAATAAGTAGAAAGTTTGACTGGGCTATAGAAAAATGGGTGGTGGCAACATAATTGAAACGCTAACCTCTAAGGAACATGAACATCTGTATAAATCTTTCCTCCCAATCCTATCCCAGTAGTTGTTGCAATCTTTCAGTCTAGACAAAACCTACAAGAGAAAGAAGGTTTTTGAGAATCAAGCTTGTTGGAAATAAAATTATTTTCAAAACTGATAAGTTTTATTTGACAAAATGGCAGTTCTTCACTTTTAAGTTGCTTTTTGCAGTTGCTTTTATGTTTGCTTTAAGAACATGAGGTATCAAAGCCATTTTACTGCTGAGGTCAGCAGCCACTACTAGGCTGAAGGCACTATCCTTGGAGGCGAGGATACTCGTCAGTTTGTTCCAATTACAGGATTCTTTAGCTGCTCTGGTGGCTCAAAACTGCAAAAATGCAATTAATGGTGTTTACACAAATGTTGTAACTATCCTTGCCAAGGTGTTTTCACAGATCTGTGTGACTGGCTTACAACACAAACATTCAATTCAGGCTCTAGTTTGCCGTTAAGATATTCTTACACTATATCAATAAGGAAACAACTATCCCTTGTTTGTGTGTGTGTGTAGGGGCGAGTTAAGAACAGGCGGACAAGCAAACAATCATATAGGTTACTGTGACTCCGTGCTTTTCTGAGGATGCAATTACTTTTCTTTTTGCATACACAGTATTTTATGCAGTCACTGCAAGCGTCCTCCCCATAATTGATGTTACAGAGAGTTTCTGCTGCACACGGTTAAGAAGGGGCATATGGAAGAAGCAAAACAATTGCACCCTAGTTGCAGTTGTAGAGACCACTGCTTTAGATTTAGTCTTCTGATGGGGTTTTCAACTTTTCCAAACTTTTCCCCAGGCAGAGTAATTGGACAAAACTGAAATATTCATGTCTGATATGTTAAAGTTAAAGATGGCTTGGTTACTTGGCACATCAGATTTCTCCTATTTTCAGTAATTCTAATGGAATCATTTTCCTTGGATTTCAGTACCCAAAACACCTACCTAACACACACACACAGGCTTTTGGATCAGTAACCTACTTGGACATATAGAGCCCATTTAATGTTCATGGACAAAACTCTGTTTCTGTAACTACTGCACTCTTCATGCATGCTCAGCTTTGATGAAAAGAAATGGAAAAGCTGAAAAGGTCTACATTTAAATAAGTTTTCTTTTTGTTTCTATTTCCCCCTTCCCTACCGTGCAGTCTTTTCTCACTGTACCCTGCAAACTTCACAAACAAGTACTAAATACAAATGCATTTGTCTGCTTCTATCTGCTGACAGATGAAATATGACTCAACCTCTGCTTCCTTGTTATGCTGTGCCTCCATCAAGCTCCCCAAAATGTTGCTTAATTACCCATAACATGGAAATTATGGAGTGTTTGAAACATACAGGACACTGAGCATACCAATGTAAAACTAGGCAACAGAGATGTAGATTATACAGCAGAGGTAGTTTCAATTCTGCAGACCTAGCCCGCTGTCCCATCTTCATAACTATCTAAGATACAGGCTTGTATCCTTTATCAATGTAGAAAAACTACAAAGCTATATTTTAAATAAACAACATCCTTTGATAATTAAAACAGTATTGGGGTTGTTGGAAGGTATACTTTTCATTTGTCACAACTAAACCACGGATTTTCTCATAACTCTCTTACTTTTTGAGGTCTGTATCTTTACTTGATGCACAGAGATTCAGTTTAAAATTCTTTTGCATTTGACTCTGGCAAGATTCTTTAAACCTCCTTGCCTGTGATACTGGATTTTTTCCTATTAGTGAAGTCTCTGCACATGGATTATAAATGCACATGATAGACTTGACTTAGAAGATACTTGGTTTTTCCCCTTGAGGGCTCAACAGGACACATTTTGCTGTTGTATATCTCGACACTGAATCTCTCCCAGGCATGATAAACCAGTAACTGACTAATTAATGTGAAGGTCCTGGCAAGGCCAACAGCTTAAGCAGACACCACTCCATCCTTCTTTTCTGGCCCTAAGGTCCACTCTCAGTCAACTGCAATAAAAGTCATCTAATCGTTTGAACAGCAGTACAGGAAAGACTTGAGCATGGGTTTTTTTTCTGCTCTGCTCCTGTTCACCCATTCACCTTTTGTTTTGCAAAATCAGCCCAGTTCCATTGGTGTGGATCAATGATCAAAATGTGATGCTGTATTGTACATCACTTGTCAGTGTTCCTTCAGCTTTAAATACATTAAGCCCAGCTCTAGTGTTCCCGAGTAATTCGATTGTGGATGTGATTGCTATCTTCCTATCGGCACACGCACATACATACATTAACTTTAAGCCATCTCCAGTCATACTTCAATGCATTGGGAGCTCATGGTAGTACATATCGACTCCAGAGGTATCAGAGTCATAGGTTATCAGACAAAGGAATCAATCACAATGCAAATAAAGGTAAAGATGAGCAGAATGATGGAAGTCATGTCGCATGTTTCATGGCACTCTTGCCTTAGGTGGTAAAAGAAAGAAACAGAAATCCAATTATTAAGCTCAAACTGCATTGATTGTGTCCCCTGCCCCTAATGGGGTATTAAGAAAAACCACAGGGAAAGGCAGGCCAATTGTCTGCCTCAAAAATAATAGCCTGTTCAGGGAGGCAGTGAGGAAGACTTCCGTGTAACAACACACATCTCTAGTGAGCTTTGTCAATCTAATCAGAAACCCAGACATTCCTGTATTCTCCAATACTTTAGCGGATCTACGCCTTTGATCATCATTCAGCATTTCAACCAGTTGTACAATTACACCTGCCACATGTGCCGATCACATATGCACACTGTGTCTGCACAGTAAATCAGCTGCTTACAGTATGAGCAACATAAAGCATAAATGAGTTTTACATAGGCACTGCAGCACTCACTAATAGTTCATGTAAGATAACAAGCCCTGTGTAGTTCACCACATCAAACACACACCTACGTATGAGATCAAGTCATGAATGAAAAGGTTCAGCTACACATATGCGCTGGAGCTCAATAAGTTCAACCTTGACCACCTGCTATGTATCCATGTGAGTATGGACACTGGGTAAGGAAGAAATACAGCAAGGACTGAAGGGAGGTGACATGTCACACAGTACATATAGTGTATATCATTAGTCAAGTAGACAGACATCTTTGCTGGTTTTATCACTGGTCCTCTAGTGGGTATAACAACACTTCTCTTAAATAAGTCTGATAGGACAAATCCAAATGATGAATTTCTCACCATGAGCAACAGAATACAGGGGTTGACACTGTGGCATTGTGGTGCTGACATGCCATTTACACTAACATTTCTGGTTATAAGTTCCCTCTTAACATTATAGTTCATACAGCAAGACTGTTGTCCCAGGCTAAGTGGTGAAAACAACAGGTCTTGGAGGTCTGCACTAAAGGTTTGACAACATATTTACCGACCAGTCTCACTGAAAAATTATCATCCATTCTTCATGCAGCCGGTCTTTTCACCTTTTGTCAGTCTCGTCTATTTTACGTCACTTTGATATTGTATTTCGCGTCCTTTAAACGGCGTATATATTTATAAACTCTCTGCTTATGGGCTGTTTCTGTCTCTCATGCAGTCTTCTTAAAACAGCTTGTAGCACTTACAGGTCTCTTGAAATTTTATGGCATGTCCTAGAATAGGAATACTTGACAACTTTTCCTCACAAATAAACAGCATGTGGTGGAGCTTTGACTGGAAATGCAACGGTGCACTAAAATACCACATTGGACAAAAATTGAGCGACACAGAACATGATTGCAATCCATGACTTATTTATTTTTTATAGAAAACAAGTGGAAATACTGCACCCTTAATGTGGTTTAGGAATATAATCTTTAAATTATTCATGTCCACAACTTGTTTTCAGAGACTATGTTGGGAAGTTCATCCTTCTTGACAGCACTGCTGCAATTACTGGTGAGGAGGGTGAGTATTAAAACACACAACTACTGGTTACATAAGAGCAGATGGGAGGAAAAATGATACACAATAATAAATCAAAAGCGGAACAGAGAGGTTCAGGAGTCCTTAAATGGCTGAAGTCGGCAAAACAACTGTCTGCAGTGATTCAACCTTTTGAGTCTTGAAGAACTGATACAGAATATAATATATCACATCTGCACAGTTCCATTATAGTGAACACTTCAAATAAAAATTACATTATTACGAAATTCTCTTTGTGAGATTCGAGCAGTTCAGGCACCACAAAAATACCATACTTTTCATCTAAATCTGACAGGTAACTGAACACTGTGTAATTACTGCAAATGGGTACGAAACAGCAGCAGAATGTTCAAAAAGTATAATCTAGCACCTTGGGAGGAGAGGCTCTGGCCTCTCAAGGACACCATCACCATAGAGCCAGTCTGAAATAGCAGAAATTATCAATTGCTGTAATTATAGATTATGGAAACTTGTCACGCTCCATAATTTATTTGTCGGTGTGTTTCTCTTTGTAAGGTTCTGCATGTATGAGTGACAAAAGAAAATAATATAATCTATTGAGGATAAGTATTTTTGCTTTAAGGCCACGACACAAAGTGAACAGATATAATGTCCTATCATTTTTAGATTTTATGTAACTTCATATGTTAGTACAGCATTAATTATACATTATACCCTCATTAATCACCCAAGCCCTGTATGCTTCTGGTTTACATAATTTCTACTGTAGTAATTAGGGGTGCCTTTCTGCTTTAGCTACTGAGAGTGATCATTAGACAATAGCAGCTTTCTCGGTCTGGCACCAAATGTATGTAAAATGCCTACTAGAAATACATGCAGGCACCACCGCCGACCAGAGGTGATCAGCAGATCCTCAGGACTCCCTCAATTCTTCAGGATAACAAGCGGTATCCTGGTGGCCATTTCCCCATTTTATTTTCATGAAAATCATCACGCTGATGATACCAGTAGAAATCATCTGGTTTGATGGGTAAAGAAAAGTCATCAGTATAACAATGAAACCCCAGTGTTATAATTTACCGAATGATGGCTCAATTATATTCTGCCTATTTCAGCATTACCGACCAAAGAGAGATGGTCTGCACCTCAGGCAATGCTAAAGGTCCTCTCTACCTGCATATACAAACTGAATGAGGTGATTACAGGGCATCATGTTTAGACTGTTAACTAGTTCAAATGGAAATTGTAACTATAATTATATATATTTTCAGAAATTATAATGACCAGTAAGAGAAATATATATATGGTTTTTTCATTTCATGACATGTGAACGATGCTACTTGGATAATCTTTCACCCTATCTGGAAACCAACACTTTATCTGTGACCACAAATGTGATGAAAATGATGCTGATGGAAAATGGGTAATTAAGATGTGACGGTGATCTGATTATTGTTGGTCTCAAATGACAGACTGGAACATGCAGCAGCAAGCCAGTGTCACTCAAACTGCTGTTAATGTCGAGTTAATGGACTTGCCTGGAGAGACAAGGGAATGGGAGAGGGACAAAGGAAAGAAACCGTGAAAGACAGCAGCTGGGTGAGAATCAGACTGAATATCTACAAGGCTCTGTTTCTTCAGCTTTAAGAGGAAAAAGAGCTCTGCAAAGCCCGGGGGCTCAGTCAGTGAATGTCACAGCATTTATGCATCACACATACTGTTCAATATCCACCCTGCTTTTATTTTACAGTCTGTGAACAGTCTAGTGTCTAAAAGGCAAGTATAGTACAAATTTCAATCAGTATAGAAAACAAAAGCAGATTGTAATGTTACAATAATCCAAGCTATTCTGTTTTATCTAATATTAACAAATTTCTATTTCCATTTCTGTGTATGCATACTTTCATGTCTGCCACATTAGCATGTGGTAGTGTTCTGCTACTTCAGTGTGAGGGGTGTGGGTACCAGCTCGCTCACTTTCAGACCATTT